>SKCR01043844.1:0-49392 GCA_019454045.1 Zanthoxylum bungeanum
TATGCTTAATCTTCCTTGGGACATATAATAGAAACCAACAGTATCGACTTGAAGTTGCAGTGAAACCTTGTAGATTGGAAAGGAAAGTTTGGTATTGGTGTTGTGCTTGCGGTTGTCCGCATAGCATTTTGGATTTTGATCTACAAATACTTGGACAACTCAGTAGCGTTGTTGTAACACATATTGATGTGGCATATAAGTCATATTGATGTAGAACTTAGTTTCTACAAAAATATCAACAATGCTGGCTAAGGGGAACAATTGGATTTTGGACAAACACAATATGTAATAGCGGACCTACTCGTTGTTGCCTACCTCTGAGTGCTAGGTGAGTTCTTGAGGGCTATGCGTATGTGATACACATTAGATGTGCATATGATACTATGGATTGACACTAGAGCAAGTGGGAGAAATTATTAAGGTTGGTGCTTGGAGCGCCAATTCGGATCGTATTTATGTTCGATTCATGAATACGGGCAATATGTTTTCCATAATATTACTTATTTATGGCTGCACCTTTGTCTTTTATTATATTGAAACTAAATCATGTTTAGTAATATATATTAGACAAAGACCCGATAATATATAATTTAGGCGCAATTACAATGTAACTTGAATTGACATGGGAAATGTCATTACTAGATATATATTATCAAATTAAGTTCATGTTCAAGATTTACTGACACGGGGTCAGTTAGTAAAATCCGCTGAGACTAGTACATGTCGTATATCGGACTTGGTCCGATGGTTTATCCCAATGAACCATGAGCCTCGGGAGATTCGTATAGACGTGTAGGTGTTTATTTGATAAACATTGAACGACTCACCGAAGATTACCTAATAGATGGTACACCAACGTCAATAGGAATCTTCTCGAGTTAAGTAGCATAGTGATTATTTGACTTGAGATACCACTGTGGATATATGAGTTATCCTCCACACTTAGATGACAGTCACGTCACCGATCTATTAAGATCAGACCTACGCCTGTTCGTTGGGTGTGGACTCATGCTCATGATATCCTGTGTGTATCAAGATAGGATACGTTAGTCTTGTGTACATGGCATTTGTATTCATTATATGATTAGAAATCAGTTAAATTCATGGTTTTGGTATACTTCGGAAGTAAGTTCTGAGTGTTTTTTAGAAGATTGCTAATAGATACGTCGACATGATTATACCTATAGAGATTTGACGTTTATATCTATATCTCTGGGATAATTCGGATACATGTGACGGATGGATTATACGTATGCAATGACCTCGACCTGTATGATTTAGTGAGTTTATCCGTGGTCGTCATAATTTACGGGTGGGTGAATTATGGACACGAAATTTGATTTTGTGACGGATATGCCTGAATCTAGAGAGTCTCACTAATGAAATATACTTGTAGAGCACTAGGGCAACTTTTATGAATAATACAGATTATTTATAAATCGTTTAACGGTTTAAACGAAAAAATCATGCGAAGGGACCTAATGGTCATTTCCTAATTAATGTGTATTAGTAGAAAACGCTTTCCTCACGCAGCGGAAACGGTTTAGGCACACAGATCAGACTTGAAAATTTTTTCTGCCCTTCTCATTTGAATGCCGAATGTTACTGCTACCACCACTTAAATTTTGCTTCAGTCTTAGACAAATTACAGCCCGAAAAAGCCCCAGAACAGTCCTCCGAACAACCCCGAATACACGAAATAAAACTGGACTGTTTGGGATCGATTAACAAAACCCCAGAGAACTGAACACCTAAAATGGCGTGGACAGCGGCTGTGTTTTGGTTTGATTTATCACTTGAAAACAGCCCCAAAACATCCCCAAACCATCACAAAATATCCCCAAAAATTCTGAATTAAAACGAAACAAAACGGGTTCTGTTTCACCAAGAAAGGGGCGACAATGAGCAAAAAACAATACTCACTGCCGAGTAACAAAGAGAAAAAGTTGAAGATGAATTTTGTTCGACACCACAAGCCTTCAGAACTATATATCGTTACCAACGGAAACTTGTGTGGGCAAGACTCACAAAATAATCCCTAAACATTTTAGAGATTGAGTTACACAAACAACTATTGTTATTTTGATTTTTGCTTTTCTTCTTTTTGCTTTTTGTTTTTGGTTTTCTCAACTTTTGAGAGAATTGGAGAAGAAGAAGAAAGGTGGCTAGGTTTAGAATGAGATTAGGGTACCAAAGAAAAATAATTTTTTTCTTTTTATATTTAGGTTTATCTATTTCCAAAACAAAGAAAACCCTTACCAATTCCACCTTAAGAATTTCGGCCATAATGGTTTATTTTATTTAATTTCTAACATTAATCCTTATTACTATAATAAAGGATTACAAAAATAAATGGTGTAAATACCTTTCATAAAGAGCAATTACTCAAACCATTCAAATACCTTCAAAAAAATAATTTTGGAAAATCAAAAATCAAATATTAAATTATTAAATTATATAAATTATAATTAAATTAATAAATAAATATATAATAAATTAATAATCATAAAAATAATTATTAAAACTATTAAAACTATATACTAAACTTTTCATATATAGTATCATGTGTGACATATTAATATTATTAATCATATTAATAATATTTATACCTTTGTGAGTATATAATTGGACTATCCATTTATACTAAATCCGCTTATAGTAAATCGAGCTAGTACATGGACCAAACTGGACCGACGGTTTCGAGCTCAATTAATCTCGAAATATTAATTAAGCTCTTAATTAAATATTTCAAATTATTAACCTAGGTTATTCCACTAAAAACCCGAAGTTGCACTCTCATTGCCGCAGATGATATATTAAGCCGAACCAAGTCGGTGTCTATCGATATAATCACTACATACGATTGACCATTCACGAGTATCTCGTAATTAGATCCGGGTCATAATATCCGTTATACCCCTCTAATTATTTATACCTTAAGTACCATTTATCCTCTAATGAACGATTTATTCATAAGCATTATGAATTTTAATCTTTCTATTCGTAATAGAAAGACATGAGCGCTCAAACCGTTCAAGTACCGAATCAACCCTTAAGAAAGATACTCATCTACTTCTCGCAAGAAGGAGTGAACTCTATATCTATGTAAACGTTCCCAGCTACACAACAGACCATGCCTCCAAAGTACGTAGCTATTGGTCGGGACTGCTACACCAACCTCACCTTTGTAAATAAAAGGACATAGCCTGCCATGTAGGAGTTCGTAGTACACTCAGAATTAAGATCAATCCATATATGACCATCTAGTAGATCGAAATGACTTTCTTTGTTTAACGGATATTAAAAGAATGTCATTTCCATCTAGGTCTAGTCCTATATGATCACATCATACAAGGTGTCTCCATTCTCATGTATCTACATGGACGATCCCGGATCAAGGTCGCCATACAATTATAGAATGGACCGCAGCTATAAATAAACCACAAACAAAGTACCCGCTTTGTTTGCTCTCTATGGACTATTTAAGATTACTAACTTCAGACTTAAATCCTCTTGTGTATGACACTCATACACTAAGTCTAAAGGTACATAAGTAATTTAGGGTATTCAAGATAATTTATAATATGCGAATATTAAACAAATACTTTGATAAATGAATAATGCATCATTTTATTTCAAAACACATAAAGTTGTTTACATTACACGTAGCTCTATGGCATACATCCCAATAATCTCCCACTGGCACTAGACCAAATATGACATGTCATGTAATCATAGACAATCTAGGTGACCTTCAAACACTTTAGCCGACAAGGTCTTTGTTAACGGATCAGCTAGGTTCTCTGCAGATGCAATCTTTGTGATGATAACGTCTCCTCTCTGCACTATCTCTCTGATGAGATGATATTTCCTCTATATGCTTTCCTCTATTGTGGCTTCTTGGTTCTTTAAAGTTTGCCATTGCACCACTATTATCGTAATAAAGTGTGAGTGGTTTATCCATATCTGGAACAACTTCCAGATCTCCAAGAATTTACGAAGCCAGACTACTTCCTTAGCTGCTTCACAAGCTGCTACATATTCAGCCTGTTGGATTTCTCTAAGGTCCCAATGATCATTTTAAGCATAGAAACATATGTGAATACTCAAAATAAATATGGCGGAATCATACTTACAACGATTGGTTGTGCGATGCGAGGAACAACAAAAACAAGCTCCTTGAACTCACGATTTTGCTCATTATGGTGCTCGGTAGTGGGCTGTTTTGAGCTCCAAGAAATTCGGCCATGGATGTGTTGGACAATTATGACCCATATCGTCACTATTTGTACAGATCATGGTGTTGTTGTACAAATTAACTAAGTGACAAAGGAGATTGCACTCTTATCATTTGTGATTAGATCACCTAGATGTATAAATGATGATAGGTCCCTATGATTTGTTCCTGGACGGAGAATGATATGAGATAGTATCAGTCCACGAAGGATAAATCATTAAATATCCATAGTTAGAGTATTATCGAGATTGGACATCGATAAATACGTAAAAGACTAGTATTACACTTGTGCGCGTTGTGAGGGCACAACAGCATAGTTCTCATATATTTGGGAATAGGATACTCATGCAAGTGTAATAGGAGGTTGTGTTTTACCGATGGTACGGGAAACAGCTTCGCTCTGGATCAGACCCCCTCGGAATTCCATTGGTAGTATGACTATGTGTCTATGGAAATCCGAAATCAGGGTAGGTGTATTTGGTCTTAACCTGAGACTTGCACCGCTAATACATACGACAATCAATATGCTTTGGTTGAGATCGTCCAGGGCTTTAACCGGTTCTGTGTACGCCAATGCTAGGTATATTGAGAATCGTAGTGTGTTGGGTGTGATGTCAAGACGGAAGTGTCACTCCAGTCATATGGAGATGATGGTCACGTAGGATACGGTACTGGTTCTCTTAAGTACTGCAGTCATCGGGATAATATGACTAGGTCATAGTTATCAGATATAGAGACTAGTTACCAGACATCTGACATGTGCTTCGTATGGGGCAGACACAATTCCAGCCCCAGGCCTAGCACGTGATCATCCGATACTGGATCGAAATACGCAATACCACGTATACTACGCCTGATATAGATCATTATTCCTGTAAGCATATTTATGGAGAATTGGGTAGGCATGGCGCTTTGCTAGCCAACCTTGTCTTGTGAATCGGAGTAAATGTAGTACTAGGTACTTCGTGTTCGAATAGTCCGACGACTCGATTTACTGCAACATATCCGGAGATCTCATGCGTCGCTTCCCAAAGATTCACCGATGACGTATGACTCGCACTTTAATTAATCTGGGATTAATTTAATGGGAGAGAAAATTAATCTGGGATTAATTACGGAGATATTTTATCTGGGATAAAATATCATTTAAAGAGAGAACGATTAATTTGGAATTAATCGGTAAATTCATATATTTGATATATTAACGAAATTGGATTTCGACGCGGAATTAAAATTAGATTTTATTCGGGCGAACGAATTAATTTAAGATTAATTCGTTAGCGATGTGAATGGTGATTTCACTACGCGTAATCATTTAATTACGACGCAACGGAAAATTCGTTAATTTGGAATTAGTGAACCCAAGCCCGGGATTGTTTGCGAACGCATTCGCATTTCGAATTCGAGTGCGGCATGCAAGTCAAATCAAACGTCAAATCATTAGTCACATCAAGCGTCAAATCACATGTCACTTTGAGTGTTGTGACATTTGAGAGATTGATGTGAGTTGATTTGAGATGATGGCAAGGCATTTAATGCTTGCTTTTGGAAATTAAAAAAAGTGGTATATGTTTTATTAATTTTGGAAATTATAAACGTAATACAATTTTTTCATTTCCCACTACTCTCTCTCTTACACACGGTTTTAGGCATTTTGGAGCCAAAAAACCTTTTCTCTCCCACGCATTTCTTCTCTTCTGTTTTTCTGCTTTTGCTCATTACTGTGACAGTGAAGGAGAAACCATGAGTATTTTGTGGCAAAATACAAGAGGCTAGCACTCCATGAGTCCATACAAAGGTGATGGGCAGTGTTTTCATGAGCAAGGAACCACCTTGTCAAGCTTGGAGCTTGGAGCTTCCATGGAGGACACCCATGGCCGATTCTTGGAGGAGGAAGCAGTCCCCACACCGAGCAGTACACTGCAGCCCTCACTACCGAGCTCCCAAGGGCAGTTCATTCTTCATCTTCGCAGCATCCAACCGATCAATGTGAGTTATTCCGCACCTCCTTTGATGTGTATTCAACTCGTTTTATTATTGATTTATGATCCTTGGGACTTGATTGAAACCCAACAATGGTATCAGAGCCATTTGAGCATGAAACGAAAATTAGGGTTCTTAACTAAATTTGGGGCTTTTTGATTTAAGCATGTTTTTGACAAATTATTTGTTTAAATATGCTTGTATATGGATAACTTAGAGTTATATGTAATCAATTTGTTGAAAAATTAATTGGATTGATTTTCCCCAATTTGCTTATTGTGGCCGAAAATGGTTAGCTCCCTAATGTCTTGGTTTTTGATTTTTTGAACATTGGATGTGTTGGAAATCATTTGGGGATGTTGAATTTATGTTTAATTTGGTTCAATTGGATTGAATTTGATTTGGGCATATTTTTCCCCTTTGGCCGAGACTTTGGCATGTTAATTGGGTTTGATTTTGATCAAATTATGTTGGACATGATTCATTGATGATAAGCATGATTAATTGGACAAATTTGGTGTTTTGGAAATATTGATTTGGGTAATTGATAATGCTATACACTTTATTTAATTGAATTGAAAAATTGGATTTTGTAATTTAATTAAATTGGGCCTTAAATTGGATTTGGGCTTTTAAAGTTGTTATTGGGCTTGTTGGGCTTTGTTGTACAAATTTAGGTTTAAGCGAAATTGGTCGGATCCAATTAGGCCCAAAACCGATTCCATAAAGCCCAAATGCGACTAATGAACCTTTAAAGTTTAATTGGGCCTAATGGGCCTAAATTGATTTATGGGCTTATGGGGTAACTCCCGTATTGGATTTTGGTTATTCGGTTTGACCCGAGTTGACCAAAAAGTCCATGCCTAAGAAATTAATTAAAAGCCTATTGGACTTTAATTAAATTAATATTGGATATTAATCGGGCTTTGAGACCCGTAACGATTAAATTTGGAATTTAAGTCGTAAAGGTTTATTTTATAAAGTGTAATATTTAATTTGGAATTAAATAGTGAATTAGAATTAAATGCGTATAAATTGGATTTAATTATGTAATTTAATTTAATTCGAGAATTCGTACTTTGAGTACGTGTTCGCAAAACGAGTTTGACTCGAACAAAAATCAAATCTTTGTTTGAACATTGGATGATCACTAATTATCAGATTAATTAATTGGATTATATTGATTGATAACATGCTTGTGTGAATACATGGTTGCGATGCATGAATAATGTATATCGGATGGATATTAGCTGGGTGGGGCAATTTTGGAAATTGTAATAAATTTGATTTATTAATTGGACCTACGTGTCCAGCCTTATTACCTCCTCATTCTTTGTATTCTCTTCTCACTTATTCCCCTCAATGTAAATGAGGTTTCTTTAGAAGTGTAGTGTAACAGGTAGAAGTAAATACATGTGCTAGGTGGAGAGAGAAAGAGAGAGATTTGATCTAGGATCAATGTAAAGTATCCATCCGCATATCATTATTACTTTTACATACGCGCTTTATTATGTGTTTAGAATGCATGCTTAAGGGTGTATGATGATGAGACCTTAACAAAGATAATAAATTGGTTGCCATTTGCACGCGAAAAACCCTCAAATAATATTAAGCGTTTTTCCTTCCATTGAGTGATTCTCACTCAAGATCCGAGACGGCATTGGTTGTTGGCCAAAGTCAAGGCCTTTGTCTGTCGAGGATGTGTTTGAATCACGAAGGCTTTGTTCCATATTAGTGTCTTGTCCAAGTTGTGGTTTGTTGGCCAAAGTCAAGACCACTTCTTGTCCATCGACATTGATTACGAAAATTTCCATGGTCAATGGGTCGCGCTTGACTGGGATCACTAAGTTTGTTGTGCCAAAGCCAAGGCTTAGTTGATTCAGAGGAAAAAGGTTAGGTAATACATTGGATGTATTGGCATATATAAGATATATGCTTCGGACTTGGATGTCCCCCTACCGGATCTAGGAATTGGATTGGATCCAATTGATCTTAGAGATCTACCTAGTTAATTTCATACAATTTGTTGGCCAAAGTCAAGATTGGTGATATTTAACGAGATCCTAGCCCACTAGGAAACACGGTTTCCCGAGTACTCGACAGAGGGATAGAGGCTCGTCGAAAAATAGTGGGAGGCAAGAATTGAATTTGCAATATTCGTTCAATTACTCGCCATACGCGCTCATTTCAAATATTTCGTCGATATCAATTAAATGTTAGTTGGACTAATATTTAATTGTTGTTTTTATAAGCAGTTGGACTGTATTATAATTGATTATATAATTGGATTATAGTAATCAATATATTTGAATTAATTAATTTCGATTTACAGTTGATTTTATAATTGGATTATAGTAATCAATGTAATTGAGGTTAATTAATTTAAATTATATTTGATTGTATAGTTGGACTATAATAATCAATATAATACATAGCACCACAAATCATTGATTAAATAGTTGGACTATTAGAATCAAGATAAAATGAAAGATTAGCATTTAAAAACATAATCCTAGGGAAAATGTATTTAAATGACTTATTTTTCTAATTGGGAATAATATTTCAGGATGGTCCTGAAATATAATAAGTTAGTTTATTTGATAAAATAACAAATTAGGCCTAAGTCTGGAGTTAAGCTAATAAGTGGAACATGATATTTGGAATATTCATGTAATGATAACTTTAGTGCTTAATCCATTATACTTGTCATATAGGCTCCTTAATTTCTTTATCAGAAACTAAGAATTAGATTCTTAAAGTATGATATTGAAATTGAATCTCTTCATAAATCTATACTTAGATTTTAGAAGTAAACAAATTGCAATAATAAACTCTTGGAGAGTTAATGACTATTGTCCAAGGAGATAAAGTCAAAGTTTTCAATTAGGCAAGTAGCGCAAGGCGCACCTTACTTCGATATTCCAGAATGCCAAGGCTTGGTCAAAGGCTTCTGGAGTGTGGAAAAATGGCAAAGGCAAAATCATTATAGTCTTCTAGGAAGATAAGGAGGACATATCCCAAGAAGGAATTGAAGACGAGCAGAGGCTCTGACTTCAAATATGTTTTTTCATAATTATGTTCACTACTAGTATTTAAATTAGATTTAAATACTTAGTGTGGTACATAAATATGTATTGATGTTTAAAATCTGTTTTGAACAGGATACTGACTTCAATAGAGATTAATCTGCGAATCGGAAATGGGACGAAAGTCGCTGTTTTGACCGTAGATACCTAAGTTTAGGAACTACCCTTTGGGTATTTATGTAAATTAGGAAACTCTTTTAATGTAACTAGTTTGACTAGGAACATTATCTTTATATCAGTGTTTAATCCGTTGCGGATTGAACCTTTATATTTTTAGAACACTAAAGTGTTTTATTATATAAGATGATATTAAGAAAAACCACATAGATGTGAACAACATAATTTATATTTAGAATATAAATAAATCTCACACGTATATCATGATAAACAAATAGCTCGAACTGATTGATCAGGGAAAACTTAAAGTGGGGCATGTTTTCTGGGACACATTAAACAAGACTCGTATATCCGCACTTTTGAAGAGTGGGTACTAGGACATATTTGATTCCAATCAAATAAAGTCTACGAATCTATTTTATCGGCAAAGTGCCTAAAACACTATTTACTTGGTAAAAGTGTAAATGCCACCGATCTGTTAGCCCTAATTAATAGTGAAGTTAGTGGACCCATGTCTAGCTAGGCTAGATGTGGATATATTCGTGACCTATACGGATGTGGCATCGCGTAATGGTTATGTGTTTCTTTTGAAGAACACAAATCGGAAACTTTTATAGTTTCGACACGAAATAGACAAACAGATCGGCTATAGTATTAAACCGTTACGGTAAGACCGTAATGGAAATTACTTAAGCAATAAGTTTCTAAAATACTTGAAAGAGTAAAGTATTCTTTCAAAAGATGACTCCTCCCGGAACACGTCAATTTGACGGTGTGTCCGAACCGAGTAACCGAATTTTGTTAGACATGATTAGGTTAATCATGAGTCGCTCTGAGCTACCATTTCCTTCAACGGATACGCATAAACAGTGCATAACATATTTAGAATAAGGTTCCATTAAAATATGTTTGACAGATAACATATTAGATATGAACGGGAAAGAAATCGGGTTTCACATTCCTGTTAAATTTGGGAATGCTAGGCATATGTTTGGATGATACCAAACTAAAACCCAAATTGGATAAGTGCCAATTGTAGGATATCCTAGGGATACCAAAGTATTGTACTTATACAACTCACTTGAGAACAATTGGATTGTTGCTCACCATGCGGTTTTCCTGAGAGGAATACCGATATGCAGTGGTAAGTGGGAGGATAGTAAAACTCGATGAAAAAATCGAGTAATACTATTCCAGGCACCGAATCCTTAATGAAACACAAATAGTTCATCAAGGATGTAACTATTACCATTAATCTTCGAATACACAAGAACCGCGTGAGTCGGAGAGATTCAGAAAACAACCTGGGGTATGGGTTTCTGATCTCACCTCGTAAAGATGTCAATATTTTGAGGTTATACCAACTGACTACGTATGAGGAAGTGATACAAGGTATCGACTCCCTATTATGGCAAAGTGCCATGAGTCCGAAATGGATTCCATGTATGTCAACAAGTTTGGATACTAGTTGATGTACCGCAAGGCATTGTGCCTATGGTACTTTATAAGTCTTCAAGGAAGACATACATGAATGGCAACATACCAACGTGTAAAGCTAGGCTTTTAACGAAAAGGATATCGTTATCAACATTGTGTTGATTTCAATTCAACATTTTACCTGTTGCCACGGTAAATCCATTTGGATAATGCTTGCTAAAGTTGCATGTTTCATTTATGAAATATGACAGCTGGACGGAAAATCTCTTTCCTGAAAATGAAACCTTTTGGAGGATGTTTAAAACATCCTGACGGTTTTGTCATACAAAAACTAGCAAACAAGGTTTGCAGGTTAATCGATCCATGTTTGGATTGAAGCAAGCATTGGTTCTAGGAATTATCGTTTTGATATTAATCATAATAATATATGATTTGATTCAAAACGAAAAGATTCTTGTGTATATAAGAGGGTTAGTGGGAGCGCACTGACAGTGACAGTCCTATAAAATAATGATAATACGTCATTTCTTGGAAATGATATTCCCATAAAATAACTATCGGCGAAAGCTTGGCTTTCGAGAAAACTCTCCGAGAAAATCGTACATTGAAAAATGTACGCTATCTGGTGTCTCATACGCTATGAGCATATGATTCACAAACGGGTCAATCCAAGTGATAGTCACTGGATTGATATTAAGAACATCCATTAGTATCTTAGAGATCTAAGGATGTTGTCTTAAGCAATGGAGAAGGAGAACTTGAAGTGACTGAGATCACTACTCCAAGTTTCCTAAACTGATAAAGACGACTAAAAGTCGCAAACGGTACTATAAAGTTTGAATAACGGTACAGTGAGCTGGAAATCTTCCAAGTAAGATATTGTTACCAAATAAACAACAAATGCGGATTATTGCTACAGCAGAAGCAGCAATAGAAGCCTTCTGGGGTCGATAAAATCTAATTAGATTAGATATAGTTCTCTTAGCAGCTGAGCTAGGCTTCAGCACATGCTAAAGAATTAATGGTCTCATCAACGATCCAGATACATACTTCGATATTCATCTGATTCGTTCGGATCATACATCGTGGCGATGTGATGATCGAATAAATCGCATCAGACGATAATCATGAAAATCCGCTGACGAAAACCCTTTCTCAGCAATTTTAGCGAACCGTACATAGTTCGGGTGTCAAGCACTCGAGTGACTGGCTATAGGCCAAGTGGGAGATTGTTGGACAATTATGACCCATAGCGTCACTATTTGTACAGATCATGGTGTTGCTGTACAAATTAACTAAGTGACAAAGGAGATTGCACTCTTATCATTTGTGATTAGATCACCTAGATGTATAAATGATGAGAGGTCCCTATGATTTGTTCCTGGATGGAGAATGATATGAGATAATATCAGTCCATGAAGGATAAATCATTAAATATCCCTAGTCAGAGTATTATCGAGATTGGACATCGATAAATACGTAAAAGACTAGTATTACACTTGTGCGCACTGTGAGGGCACAACAACATAGTTCTCATATATTTGGGTATAGGATACTCATGCAAGTGTAATAGGAGGTTGTGTTTTACCGATGGTACGGGAAACAGCTTCGCTCTGGATCAGACCCCCTCGGAATTCCATTGGAAGTATGACTATGTGTCTATGGAAATCCGAAATCAGAAATCAGGGTAGGTGTATTTGGTCTTAACCTGAGACTTGCACCGCTAATACATACGACAATCAATATGCTTTGGTTGAGGTCGTCCAGGGCTTTAACCGGTTCTGTGTATGCCAATGCTAGGTATATTGAGAATCATAGTGTGTTGGGTGTGTTGTCAAGACGGAAGTGTCACTCCAGTCATATGGAGATGATGGTCACGTAGCATACGGTAATGGTTCTCTTAAGTACTGTAGTCATCAGGATAATATGACTAGGTCATAGTTATCCGATATAGAGACTAGTTACCAGACATCTGACATGTGCTTCGTACGGGGCAGACACAATTCCAGCCCCAAGCCTAGCACGTGATCATCTGATACTGGATCGAAATACGCAATACCACATATACTATTCCTGATATAGATCGCTTATTCCTGTAAGCATATTTCTGGAGAATTGGGTAGGCATGGCGCTTTGCTAGAAGCCAACCTTGTCTTGTGAATCGGAGTAAACATAGTATTAGGTAATTACGTGTTCGGATAGTCCGACGACCCGATTTACTGCCAACATATCCGGAGATCTCATGGGTCGATTCCCAAAGATTCACCGATGACGTATGACTCGCACTTTAATTAATCTGGGATTAATTTAATGAGAGAGAAAATTAATCTGGGATTAATTACGGATATATTTTATCTGGGATAAAATATCATTTAAAGAGAGAACGATTAATTTGGAACGATTATTTTAGCCAAAAAACTTTCTTCTCTCCCACGCATTTTCTCTTCTGTTTTTCTATTGCTCATTACCGTGACAGTGAATGAGAAACCAGTGAGTATTTTGTGGCAAAATACAAGAGAGCTAGCACTCCATGAGTCCATACAAAGGTGATAGGGCAGTGTTTTCATGAGCAAGGAACCACCTTGTCAAGCTTGGAGCTTGGAGCTTCCATGGAGGACACCCATGGCCGATTCTTGGAGGAGGAAGCAGTCCCCACACCGAGCAGTACACTGCAGCCCTCACTACCGAGCTCCCAAGGGCAGTTCATTCTTCATCTTCCCAGCATCCAACCGATCAATGTGAGTTATTCTGCACCTCCTTTGATGTGTATTCAACTCTTTTTATGCTTGATTTATGATCCTTGGGACTTGATTGAAACCCAACAGGATGATCCACCAAGCTCCAAGCTTTGGGTTGTGTATTCCATGCTCACGAAATTAATTCCCTATCACCTTAGGATGACCCTTTAGAGTGCTAGTTCTTAGTAATTTTTGCCACAAAAATTACCTATTTCTTTCCTTGACTTTCGGCCATGGAAAAATTTGGGAGAGGAAGATGAAGAAGGCCCTTGGCCGATTCTAGGAGAGAGAGAGAGAGAGTTAGATGTGTTAGGTTGTTTTTTAAAAAATGGTAATGATTTTCTAAAAATCAAATACCAAAATTGCTTTCAAAAAGTCAAGCCAATTAAAGCCACAACCACTTCCATCAATCACTCAAAAGTGACTAGTTGTCACATCACTCAAAGTGACTAGAGATCACATCAATCAAAGTGACTAATGATTTGACGCTTGATGTGACTTGTGGGCCGCACTTAAATTCGCAATGCGAGTGTGCCCGCAAACACTCCCGGGCTCGGGTTCGCTAGTTCCAAATTAACGAATTTTTCCGTTACGACGTAATTAAATAATTATGCCTAGCAAAATTACTATTCACATCGCTAATGAATTAATTCTAAATTAACTCGTTTGCTCGAATTAAAATTCGATTTTAATTCCGCGTCAAAATCCAATTTCGTATAATATATCGAATATATTATTTTATATCGATTAATTCCAAATTAATCGTTCTCTCTCTTTAAATAATATTTTATTCCAAGATAAAATATCTCCGTAATTAATCCCAGATTAATTTTCTCTCTCATCTAATTAATCCCAGATTAATAAAATGCAAGTCATACGTCATCGATGAATCTTCGGGAAGCGACCCATGAGATCCCCGGATATGTTGGTAGTAAATCCGGTCGTCGGACTATCCGATCAGGGCCGTACCTAGTACTACGTTTTTACCGATTTACAAGACAAGGTTGGCTTCTAGCAAAGCGTCATGCCTATCCAATTCTCCAGAAATATCCTTACAAGAATATGTGATCTGTATCAGGCGTAGTATACGTAGTATTGCGTATTTCGATCCAGCATCGGATGTCACATGCAAGGCCTGGGGATGGAATTGTGTCTGCCCCGTATGAAGCACATATCAGATCTCTGGTAACTAGTCTCTATAATCGGATATACATGACCTAGTCATAATATCCCGATAGCTGCAACATATAAGAGAACGAGTTTCGTATCCTACGTGATCATCATCTCCACTATGACTGGAGTGATACTTCCATCTCGACAACACACCCAATACACTACGATTCTCAATATACCCAGCAGAGGCTTACACAGAACCTGTTAAGGCCCTGGACGACCAAAACCAAAGTATATTGATTGTCGCAAGTATTAGCGGTGCAAGTCTCAGGTTAAGACCAAATACACCTACCCTGATTCAGACTTCCATAGACACATAGTCATAATACCAATGGAATTCCGAGGGCTATCCAGAGCAAAGCTGCTTCCCGTACCATCGGTAAACACGACCTCCTATTACACTTGAATGAGTATCCTATACCCAAATATATGAGAACTATGTCGTTATGCCCTCACAAAGCGCACAAGTGTAATACTGGTATTTTACGCATTATCGATGTCCAATCTCGATAATACTCTGACTAGGGATTTTTAATGATTAAACCTTCATGGATTGATACTGTCTCATATCATCTCAATCCGGAACTAATCATATGGACCTTTCATCATTTATACATCTTGGTAATCTAATTACAAATGAAGAAAGAGCAATTTCCTTTGTCACCTAGTTAATTTGTACAACAACACCATGATCTGTACAAATAGTGACGCTATGGGTCATAATTGTCCAACAATCTCCCACTTGGCCTATAGCCAGTCACTCAAGTGTCTTACACCCGAACTATGTACGGTTCGCTCAAACTTCTGCTGAGAAAATGCTTTCGTCAGCGGATTTGCATAATTATCATCTGATGCGATTTATTCGATCATCACATCGCCACGATGTATGATCTGAACGAATCAGATGTATAATTGAAGTATATATCTGGATCGTTGATGAGACCATTAATTCTTTAGCCTGTGCTGTAGCCTAGCTCAGCTGCTAACAGAACTACTCCTAATCTGATTAGGATTATTATCAATCCAGAAGGCTTCTATTGCTGCCTCAGCTGCAGCAATAATCCACTTTTGTTATTTATTCGGTAACAATATCTTGCCTGGAAGATTTCCAGCTCATTGTTCCATTATTCAAACTTTATAGTACCGTTGTTACGACTTATAGTCATTTTTATCGGTTAGGAAACTTGCAGAGGTGATCCCAGTCACTTCAAGTTCTCATTCTCCATAGTATAAGACATCATCCTTAGTTCCTCTAAGATACTCAAAGATGTTCTTAACATCAATCCAATGACTATCACTTGGATTGGCCCGATTGTGACTCCATATGCTCAAAGCGTTTGAGACACCAGGTCGCGTACATTTATCAATGTACGAGTTCTCGGAGAGTATTAACAACTTTAAATCTATCCCAGTAGATCTTTATTCCTAGAATAAAGGTTGTTTCTCCAAAGAATTCTATGGAGAATTTTCATGAAAGCCAAGCTTTCACTGATTGTTTTATGGGAAATATCATTTCCAAGAAATGATATGTCATCATTTATTTGGGAATTCATTGTCAGTGCGCTCCCACTAACCTCCTTATTTACACAAGAATCATTTTTGTTTTGAATTAAATAATATACTATTATGATTACATCAAAACGATAATTCCAAGAACGCTACGCTTGCTTCAATCCATCCATGGATCGAATTAACCTGCAAACCTTGTTTGCTAGTTTTGGTACGACAAAATCGCCAGGGTGTTGTAAACATTCTCCAAAAGGTTTCCGTTAAGGAAAGCGATTTTGGCATTCAGCTGCCATATTTCATAAATGAAACATGCAGCATCAGCAAGCATTATCCAAATGGATTTAACAATGGCAACGAGTAAAAGGTTTCGTCGTAATCGACACAATGTTGATAACGATACCTTTTCGCTACAAGCCCAGCTTAGTACGTTGGTATGTTGCCATCCATGTATGTCTTCCTTGAAGACTATATATAGTACCAATAAGCAAAATGCCTTGCGGTATTGCAACTAGTATCCAAACTTAGTTGGTATACATAGAATCCATTTCAGACTTCATGGCACTATGCCATAATAGGGAGTCGATACCTTGTATCACTTCCTCATACGTAGTCAGTTCGTATTCCTCAATAAGATTGACATCTTTAAGAGGTGAGATCAGAAACCCATACCCAGGTTGTTTTCTGACTCTCTCCGACTTACGTGGTTCTTGTGTATTCGAAGATTATTGGTATAGTTTCATCCTTGATGAACTATTTATGTTCCATTAAGGAATCGGTGCCTGGAACAGTATTACTCCGATTTTCATCGAGTTTTACTTTCCTCCCACTTACCACTGCATATCAGTATTCCTCTTAGGAAAACCGCATGGCGAGCAACAATTACATTATTCTCTAGTGAGTTCTATAAGTACTATACTTTGGATTCCCTAGGATAACCATTATTAGGCACTTATCTGATTTGGGTTTTAGTTTGGTATCATCCAAACTTATGCCCAGCATTCCTAAATCTTCAGGAATGAGAAAACCCAGTTTCTTTCCTGTTCATATCTAATATGATGTATGTCAAACAGATTTTTATGGAACCTTATTCAAAATAAGTTCTGCACTTTTAATGCGTATCCGTTGAAGGAAATGGTAGCTCAGAGCGACTCATGATTAACCTTATCATGTCCAACAAAATTCGGTTTCTCTGTTCAGACACACCGTCAATGACGAGTGTTTCCGGTAGGAGTCCTCCTTGAAAGAATACTATACTCTTTCAAGTATATGAGAAACTATTGCTTAAGTATTTTCATCATCATGGTCTAACCGTGATGGTTTAATAATTTAGCCGATCTGTCTGTCTATTTCGTGTCGAAATTGTAAAAGTTTCTGATTTTTGTTTCAAAAGAAACACATAACCATAACGCGATGCCACATCCGTAAAGGTCACGAAACATTCATATCCACATCTAGCCTAGCTAGACATGGGCCCACTTACGTCACTATGAACGAGGGCTAACAGATCGGTTGCACTTACACTTTTACCAAGTAAAGATGTTTTAGGCACTTTGCCTAATAAACTAGATTCGTAGACATTATTTGAATGGAATCAAATCCGTCCTAGTACCCACTCTTCGAAAGTGTGGATATACGATTCTTGTTTAATTGTGTCCCATACAACAATGCCACATATAAGTCTCAACTGATTAAATCAGTTTGAGCTATTTGTTTGTCATGTTATACGTTTGAGATTTATTTATATTCAAAATATAAATACTGTTATTCACATCTAATTGTTTTATCTCAATATCATCTTTATAAAATAAAACACTTTAGTGTTCTAGAATATAAAGGTATACCCGCAACGGGTTAACCCTGATACAGAGATAATGTTTCTAGTCTAACTAGTTACATTGTAACAGTTTCCTAATTAAGTACATTCCGAAGGGTAGTTCCTAAACATAGGTCTCTACGGTTAAAACAGCGACTTTCATCCCGTTTCGACTCGCAGAAATCTCTACTGAAGTCAGTATCCTGCTTACCAGCAGATTATGCACACATACGTATTTTATGTACCACACTCAGTATCCAAAATCCAATTTTAATACTAGTAGTGAACATGCTGAGTCAGTATCCTGCTTTACCAAGCAGATTATGCACACCAGTACTATTTTATGTACCACACTCAGTATCTAAAATCCATTTTAATACTAGTAGTGACATGTTTGTTAACACCATATTTGAAGTCGAGCCTTGCACCGTCTCAATTCCTTCATTTCTTTCATTTCTGCCTTGTCCATACGGCAGTAAACGCTTCAGTGACCCCGTTTGCCACAATTTATGGAGACACTTGGGATTATGTCCTTTGTCTTCCCAGAAGATTATAAATGTCTTTTCCTTTGCCCTTTCCACACACCCCAGAAGCCTTTGTACCAATCCTTGGGCTTCTGGTAGACCACGGCCAAGGTTCGGTTCGGAACCGGTTGGAACGGAACGGTCCGATTCCAACCTATGCCGGTTACGGTTCCGGACGACCGAACCAAACCGGTTCGGTTAGGGTTTGTTGGGGTTGGTGCTCAGAGCGCCAATCCGGACCGTATTTATGTCTGATTCATGAATACGAACATCCCCTTATTCCATAATATTACTTATTTATGGTTGCACCTCTTGTTCTTATATACGTATTCGATCTGATTACGATTAGATTGAAACTAAATGTGGTTTAGTGATATGTATATATTAGACAAAGGCCCGATAATATATAATGCAGTACACAGTTACAAAGTTAGTTTGTAATTGACATTGGGAAGTGTCACTGCTATATGAATATTATCAAACATAGTTCCTGGTCAAGATTTGCTAACACGGGTCGGTTAGTCAAATCCGTTGAGACCAGTACATGTCGTATATCGAGACTTGGTCCGATGGTTTATCCCAATGAACCATGAGTCTATGGAGACTCGTATAGACGTGTAGGTGTTTATAGTGGATAAACACTGAACGGCTCACCGAAGATTCTTAATGGATGGTACGCCAACGTCAATAAGAATCTTCTCGGGTTGAGTAGCATAGTGGTCCTTCGACTTGAGACACCACTGTGGATGTATGAGACATCCTCCACACTTAGATGGCAGTCACGTCACCGATCTATTTAGATCAGACCTCCGCCTGTTCGTTGGGTGTGGATCGATCCTCAGGATATCCTGTGTGTGTCAAGATAGGATCCGTCAGTTCTGTGTACAGAGCATAGGTAGTCCATATATTATTAGCAGTCTGTTAAATCTGTGGCCACAGTATACATCGGAAGTAAGTTCCGAGTGTTATTTAGAGATTGCTAATAGATACGTCGACGAGATAATACCTATAGAGATTTGACGTTTACATCTATATCTCTGGGATTATCTGGATACCTGTGACGGAGGGATTATACGTATGCAATGACCTCGACCTGTATGATTCAGCTAGTTTATTCATCGTGATCGTCATAATCTACGGGTGGATAGATTATGGACATGAAATTGGATTTCGTGACGGATATACCTGAATCTAGAGAGTCTCAATAATGAAACATACTCGTAGAGCACTAGAGCAACATTTATGAATAATGATGATTATTTATAAATCGTTTAATCGTTAAACGAAAAATACATGCGAACGGGCCGAACCGTCATTTCCTAATTAATGTGTATTTGTATTTAATATATGATATTATTAAATACACATTAATAAATAGTCAAATAAAGGTATTTGACATATATCATCAATATATGTATTTGAGATATTTAAAGTAAATATAATACATATATTTGATATATTTGTATTTAATTAATTATTTAATTATTTAATTGTTAAATGATTAATATAATTAAAATATAAATATATCACCAAATGATAAAGTTAGGAAATGATTATAAGTTGCAATGTTGACTTTACATTAAAGGAAAAGGTTGTCAAATTGATTTTGACTTCTTAAGATATTTGTTCAAAATTGTTTGAAAAATAAAATATCTTTTTCCTTTATTTTCCTTAAATTCGGCCATACACTTAATATAAGAGTTATATTTTTCTTAGTTGCATTTGTTGACTTAATTAAATATCTAATAAAGTGTTATTAAGATATTTATGCAAGTTGACTAAATGAAAAGTGAAATGAAATTGAAATTATTTTCTTGTATTTGGCTTAGCCAATTTCGGCCAAGGCTAAAGTGATACAAGTATATATTGTTTTTCATTTCATTTCATTGTTAACCTAATACACTTTAAAAGAAAAACTCCATTAATGGAAGCAAAGGAAGCTTGTGAGAAGAAAGAAGAAATCAAAGAAAGCTTGGATTTTAGTAAGTTTTTCCAACTTGCTATTAGAAAGGAAATGTTCCTTAGGATCTAGGCTTTAACATATGATGTTCTTAGTTATTTCTTTCTTTATTCCTTGTGTTTTTGTTGATGGAAGTTTTTGTGAAAGTGTTGAGCATGTATGATGAAGGAAGCTTATGGCTATTGTAGTTATAAGTGTTCTTTTAATGGTTTTGGAAACCTTGTTGCTAATCTAGAGTTGTTGACCCACTCTTAGATGACCTAGATTTGATCTTGAGTTGTTTCATTGTGTTGAGACTTTGATTGGATGGAAGAAACATGATTGAAGTAGTTGATTTAACCAATTTGGTCTAATTTGTCCAATTTGAAGAAATTGAAAAATTAGGGTTCATGACCAATTCCAAATTTGGGGGTTTTCATATATGTTGTGTATTTGGGTGTGTATATGATGCATATAAAGTTTCATGTTCATTGGATTACATTTGATGTTTTTGATGCATGAAATGACAAAGTGCACAATTTGGCACCAAATGTGCATTCGGCCAAGGGTCAAATTGGGGATTTTGGTTGCTTTGGTGTTTTGATGTTTTGAACATGCTAAGTTCATCTTAGAAATGATTTAGAATCATTCAAAATTGATTAGATCAATTTCGGACTAAAATGGACAAAATACCATATAAGGGTAATTTGGTAAATTCACTTGAATATGATTCATTTGAATTTTATTTCATAATTTGATTATTGGATAATTAAATAAATATGTTTATTTAATTAATCCGAGAAAAAGTTTTGAAATCGGAAGATACGATCTTCCGCCGCTTCCGCTGCGTTACCGGATTATGCCCCTAAAAACCCCTACAAAATGGTATCAGAGCGAGTCTGATTCTAGGCCTCCATAAATGATTAGCTTGTTTTATTCAATGTTTAATCATGTTTTCTTGACTTTATACATGCATGTTATAATCTAATTTGATTAGATTTAGGGTGTATGACACTTAATGGAATATCCCCGCTTAATAAGGTTTTAAAGTAACTAGTATTTGGAATACTTGTTTCTTGGTCCGTCTTGTCAATACGGTTTATAAATATCTTTTCGTTGACTACATCCGAGACCGTGCCTCTGCTGTGAGGGTGTAGCTGATAGAAATTTATTTATGCCGAATGTATATTAGATACTAGATAAATTCAAGCGAAAGCGGAATCCTGAACGTGCCCTAGCTGTCAGGGTTACGCAAGTAACTTGAGTTTATCATTGACAAGTTTAACCTTGGTACGTCTCCTTGTGGGCCTGCCTTCGCAGCGACAACGAGAAACGGCCAGGACCGGAACCTTGGAGTCACTAGTGAGTGATTGACAATTAGTTGTCTACCTGTGAATATACGTAGGCGAGACCGTGCCTCTGCTGTGAGTCGAAATATATTCATGGGGTCCTCTTCCCATTATGGAATTCGATTTAATTATTGAATTCTCGTCTTTCCGTTGGGGATTACGGCATTACGTAAAAATAGTGGGAGGCACTGCTAAGTTTAAAATATTCCATAACTTAGGCAGTGTATGTTATTATGGAAATTGCCGCTTGTTTGTTTCCTTATTCTATTGTTTATATAGAATTAAACTTTTATTTACTGCACACATATTATGATATGTTATCTGACTAGACTCTTGGTTGCAGTTATTCTAGAATAGGTTCTAGATACTATAGACTAGGATATTATTAGATTAGTCTAAACCATCGGGAACTGTTGTTCCGATTTTCTTCAAAATAAAGATGGTTAATGACTTAGTTTCTAAGTCATGATAGATAATCTAGATAGATATCCCTTTTAGGATATAATACTTTAGAGACAATAGTTTCTTATGCAGTAAGAATTGACTTGAATTAGTTCATGTCTCGAGATTCTTGACTGGCATTAAGAAAGCCCTATTAGGTATTTGTTTATCTAGTAATGACGTTTCTAAGCTTTAATTACCTTTAGAGGTAATGTGTCTGACACAATTTGCTAATCAGTTATTTACAATTGTTGTGAATAGTTGAATGCAAATAGTAAAGCTAAAGAAAGGAGATGCGTATATTTGTGTATAGAAAATATCGATTTTCACAATACTACAACTATAGGTATTGGATACCAGATCTCCCGTCTAGTTATTTGAAATATTGGTTAACGATTGTTTTGATATTTGATATCGGAACTTGCGACTATTGGATAGTCACTTGTTCTTTATAAACAATTGTTACATATTTTATAATAACTAGTAGTGTCATTGACGTAGAGATAAACATTAAGAAAAATTATTCGGTAAAGTAAATAATTTAGAACGGTGCTTTATGAGTTTAATCACTTAAGCATTGGATGCTTATTCCGTATGGTAAAGGATGGTTTGATACTAGATCACACCACACATCCTTATCCATTTAATGAATATTGTATTCAGGAAGTGATTAAGATCTCGTTTAACCATGATTGTCATTGGACCACCAAATTTATTTAACTGATACATTGGATGTATGTAGTTTAATAAATAATAATTGCTTAAGGTAGTTTTCTTTATTTCGTAACTTAGTTGATGAATTGTCATAACTTAGTTACGTGTTTCTGAAGGAACACATATTGAAAGTCTTGAAAGTATCAAGTACTTTCAATCCGTTCTGATGAAACGTAGATTGAACATTTTTGACTTGTTCAAATATATTCAATCTAAAGGTTTTAGAGAATTCTATCCTCAAATTCATACATGTCTTTGAACTGTTCAAAGATCTTTGATACGATCAAACGTATGAATTTAAAGCAATTAGTTCTAAGGTTATTTAGTGAATATGATTCATATTCAATATTATTCTTCCACGATTCCATCTTGATGGAATTGAGTAGTGGGAGCAATCGAATCTTATATGATTTGATTCGTTTGATATTGAATGTTACCGAATTAGTTTCAATACTTTGGGGTTATACTCCAGTAACACTAATTCATCTCTTTAATTAATGTTCCATTATTTTCTACAGTTGCATATATGATATGTATAGGTAGAAAATTTGAATCTTGAAAAGTTTGAGATTTCAATCTTTCTTTTATATAATAGTTATATAATGGAAATTACTTACACCTCGGAGGTATAAGTAAAAGTTTATCGTTTATTCTGTTTAATAGAATATTGTATTCTATTTAATAGAATATCTTTCCTACGATTCTAAGTAATAAAATCGTTTTATTACTTGGTGTGTAACATCAGATGTTAACTATTGTAGAAAAGACTTGACTTATTGAAGTCAAATGTGAGAATGATAAATTATAAATGGAACTATGTAATTAATAAGATGAAACAACCCTTATACATCTTCCGTACAAGTCCAATAGGATAACAGAATCATTCACGAGTATTTGATACTTAATGGTTCCGTTGTTTTCTTATGAAGAAAAATTATCCTATAACTTTTAATGGAAGCGATATTTGATATCGATTCTGGAAGTTCACCATTGAACCTTAGATCTAAGATTGTTCATAGCTTACTACGATCAAGTTTTGAACTTGATTACGCTTTCATTATGAATTAGTTCATGATATGTGCTAATTGTTTGCACAACGAAGCAATGTGAGCTTATTAAAGGTTTGACCTTTATAGTATGACAGTGAGAAAAGTTATACTCAGCAATCTATTGTAGATTCTGAGAAAACTTATCTCTAGTCACACTAATGAACAATTAAAGATATATTGGTTAATGTTGATAATAAACTGTATATTTTAGCTAAAGAATGCAAAGTGGCGTTTTTGGATGACTTATTCAGATAAGAGATCAGTTGTGATTTCCTTGTTTGAAGAGTTCATTCTGAAATGGCCCTAGAGTTTGTGTTCTGCTGAGATCGCAGTTTAGTGTGCTAGCTTATAGAGCCTATTGTAGACTCGGATAAGTCTTCCAGAAATATGTGTTCTCTATTTTTGATATCGTCAGATTGTCTGATCTTGTCAAAGTATATAGAATACATATGTGATAAAAAGGGTTAGTGGGAGCGTACAAATTACTTTCTAGTGTTATATATCCTAACGACATTATCATTATTATAGTAATAATGAGATGTTTGTGAGGTAAAAGATTTACCTAAGTCTTCTTTACTCCGTGAAAGCAGTGGGAGTAGTCTCTTTATATTTGATATAAAGTTTTATATAAGATATAAAACCAAGAGACTTGTGAGATACTCCTATTATTCGTACATTAGATATGATCTAATAAAGGACATAACAAGGCTATCTGTATGACAGTTAGTATAACTGTTCGACAGTTATTGTGTGTCTTATATAAAGTATTCATCTTTCGTAAAGGATGATTCCTTTTTCGAAAGAGATATTGATTAGAATGTCTAATCAATCTTATGTATCATTTGATGATGACATAATAAATACTTTATATGTGCGATTATCGATGTCGATTTAATCGTAATTGTTACGAGTTATTTTGACATCCTATAGACCATATGATGGATCTTGAAACACGTTCTTTGTGATCTTTGAGATATTAAGAACGAGTTTCTAATTCATGGAGATAGTCTGCAACCATTAGGGTCATATTAGTTTTGAGACTAATTATGACGTTAGACAGTCTACGTCATAAAGAGTCACAAAAAATGCAGTGGGAGTGTCACGAAGGATTCTACTATTTAGTGGAATCAAATGCAACTTTTGAAGTATTGACTTATGAAGTTGCATAGTGACCTTTTAAAATAGAAGTTTTAAATTGGTGTTGTGCTTGCGGTTGTCCTCATAGTATTTTTGGATTTGATCCCTAAATACTTGGACAACTTAGTAGCTGTAGCATAATACTGATATAGCATCCATTTCATATTAATGTATAATTTAGATTCTACAAATATGAATGATGCTGACTATGGGAAACGATGGAGTTTGTTTGACAAACTCATATTTCATAGCGGACTTGTTTCTACCTCTTAAGTACTGGGTGAGCTTTTGAGGGCCATGTGCATACGATGCACATTGAGACGTGTATATGATACCGTGGATTGGCACTAGAGCAAGTGGGAGAAATTGTTGGGGTTGGTGCTCAGAGCGCCAATCCGGACCGTATTTATGTCTGATTCATGAATACGAACATCCCCTTATTCCATAATATTACTTATTTATGGTTGCACCTCTTGTTCTTATATACGTATTCGATCTGATTACGATTAGATTGAAACTAAATGTGGTTTAGTGATATGTATATATTAGACAAAGGCCCGATAATATAATGCAGTACACAGTTACAAAGTTAGTTTGTAATTGACATTGGAAGTGTCACTGCTATATGAATATTATCAAACATAGTTCCTGGTCAAGATTTGCTAACACGGGTCGGTTAGTCAAATCCGTTGAGACCAGTACATGTCGTATATCGAGACTTGGTCCGATGGTTTATCCCAATGAACCATGAGTCTATGGAGACTCGTATAGACGTGTAGGTGTTTATAGTGGATAAACACTGAACGGCTCACCGAAGATTCTTAATGGATGGTACGCCAACGTCAATAAGAATCTTCTCGGGTTGAGTAGCATAGTGGTCCTTCGACTTGAGACACCACTGTGGATGTATGAGACATCCTCCACACTTAGATGGCAGTCACGTCACCGATCTATTTAGATCAGACCTCCGCCTGTTCGTTGGGTGTGGATCGATCCTCAGGATATCCTGTGTGTGTCAAGATAGGATCCGTCAGTTCTGTGTACAGAGCATAGGTAGTCCATATATTATTAGCAGTCTGTTAAATCTGTGGCCACAGTATACATCTTCGGAAGTAAGTTCCGAGTGTTATTTAGAGATTGCTAATAGATACGTCGACGAGATAATACCTATAGAGATTTGACGTTTACATCTATATCTCTGGGATTATCTGGATACCTGTGACGGAGGGATTATACGTATGCAATGACCTCGACCTGTATGATTCAGCTAGTTTATCCGTGATCGTCATAATCTACGGGTGGATAGATTATGGACATGAAATTGGATTTCGTGACGGATATACCTGAATCTAGAGAGTCTCAATAATGAAACATACTCGTAGAGCACTAGAGCAACATTTATGAATAATGATGATTATTTATAAATCGTTTAATCGTTAAACGAAAAATACATGCGAACGGGCCGAACCGTCATTTCCTAATTAATGTGTATTTGTATTTAATATATGATATTATTAAATACACATTAATAAATAGTCAAATAAAGGTATTTGACATATATCATCAATATATGTATTTGAGATATTTAAAGTAAATATAATACATATATTTGATATATTTGTATTTTAATTATTTAATTATTTAATTGTTAAATGATTAATATAATTAAAATATAAATATATCACCAAATGATAAAGTTAGGAAATGATTATAAGTTGCAATTGTTGACTTATACATTAAAGGAAAAGGTTGTCAAATTGATTTTGACTTCTTAAGATATTTGTTCAAATTGTTTGAAAAATAAAATATCTTTTTCCTTTATTTTCCATAAATTCGGCCATACACTTAATATATAAGAGTTATATTTTTCTTAGTTGCATTTGTTGACTTAATTAATATCTAATAAAGTGTTATAAGATATTATGCAAGTTGATAAATGAAAGTGAAATGAAATTGAAATTATTTTTCTTGTATTTGGCTTAGCCAATTTCGGCCAAGGCTAAAGTGATACAAGTATATATTGTTTTTCATTTCATTTCATTGTTAACCTAATACACTTTAAAAGAAAAACTCCATTAATGGAAGCAAAGGAAGCTTGTGAGAAAGAAAGAAGAAATCAAAGAAAGCTTGGATTTTAGTGAGTTTTTCCAACTTGCTATTAGAAAGGAAAATGTTCCTTAGGATCTAGGCTTTAACATATGATGTTCTTAGGTTATTTATTTCTTTATTCCTTGTGTTTTTTTGTTGATGGAAGTTTTGGTGAAAGTGTTGAGCATGTATGATGAAGGAAGCTTTGACTATTGTAGTAATAAGTGTTCTTTTATGGTTTTGGAAACCTTGTTGCTAATCTAGAGTTGTTGACCCACTCTTAGATGACCTAGATTTGATCTTGAGTTGTTTCATTGTGTTGAGACTTTGATTGGATGGAAGAAACATGATTGAAGTAGTTGATTTAACCAATTTGGTCTAATTTGTCCAATTTGAAGAAATTGAAAAATTAGGGTTCATGACCAATTCCAAATTTGGGGTTTTCATATATGTTGTGCATTGGGTGTGTATATGATGCATGCAAAGTTTCATGTTGATTGGATTACATTTGGATGTGTTTTGAAGCATGAAATGACCAAATGTCAATTTGTGCACCAAATGGTGCATTCGGCCTTAGGGTCAAAAATTGGGGATTTTGGTTGCTTTGGGTGTTTTGATGTTTTGAACATGCTAAGTTCATCTTAGAAATGATTTAGAATCATTCAAAATTGATTGATCAATTTCGGACTAAAATGGACAAAATACCATATAAGGGTAATTTGGTAATTTCACTTGAATATGATTCATTTGAAATTTTGTTTCATAATTTGATTATTGGGCAATTAAATAAATATATTTATTTAATTAATCCAAAAAAAGTTTTGAAATCGGAAGATACGATCTTCCGCCGCTTCCGCTGCGTTACCGGATTATGCCCCTAAAAACCCCTACAGGTTCCTCCCCTAGCCTAACCGGTTGGAATCGTTCGGTTCCAACGGTTCCAACCGGAACCGTACGGTTCCGGTTGGAACCGGTTTGCATATATATAATAATATATTTTTTTAATTTTTTAGATAAGATTTTTATTTGTAATTTAGTGTAATTATGTAATGTAATTTAACGTAATTTGTAATTTACATAATTTATTTGCAATTATGTAATTTTATTTGTAATTATGTAATTTTATTTGTAATTATTTTCAAAAATATAATTTAATGTAATTATTTGTAATTTGAGTTTTATTTTCAAAAAAGTAAAAAAAAAAAAAAAAACCGAATGGAACCGGAACCGAACGGTTCGGTTCCGGTTCCATTTTAGTGTACGAGAAACAACTTCACTCTGGATAGACCCCTCGGAATTCCATTGGTAGTATGACTATGTGTCTTTGGAAGTCCGAAATCAGGGTAGGTGTATTTGGTCTTAACCTGAGACTTGCACCGCTAATACTTGCGACAATCAATATACTTTGGTTTCGGTCGTCCAGGGCTTTAACAGGTTCTGTGTACGCCTTTGCTGGGTATATTGAGAATCGTAGTGTCTTGGGTGTGATGTCAAGACGGAAGTATCACTCCAGTCATATGGAGATGATGATCGCGCATGGATACAAACTGGTTCTCTAAAGGGTTGCAACCATCGGGATAATATGACTTGGTCATGATTATCCGATAATAAAGAGACTAGTTGCTCGTGATCTGATATATGCTTCGTACGGGGCAGACACTGTACCAGCCCCAGGCCTTGCATGTGATCATCTGATACTGGATCGAAATACGCAATACCACATATACTATGCCTGATATAGATCACTATATTCCTGTAAGGATATTTCTGGAGAATTGGGTAGGCATGGCGCTTTGCTAGAAGCCAACCTTGTCTTGTAAATCGGTACAAACGTAGTACGAGGTACTTACGTGTTCGGATAGTCCGACAACCGAATTTACTGCCAACATATCCGGGGATCTCATGGGTCGCTTCCCAAAGATTCATCGATGATGTATGACTCGCACTTTAATTAATTTGGGATTAATTAGATGAGAGAGAAAATTAATCTGGGATTAATTACAGAGATATTTTATATGGGTGTAGGCATTGCATTTTTTACACATTAGCCCAATGATGAGTCTCGTATGGAGGCAACTACCTCTTTAGTCATGAAAGTCGCGGGAAACGGACGTTGGAAGGGTAAAGTTGGAAAATGGAATTTTCGTTGGATTTAACCTCGTTGTTTGGCTTCGGGTTGCTTGTTGGACCTCTGTTTTAAAACACACCAAACCCATTAAAACACATCTCACAAATTAAATAATTAAAACATTTAAAATACATGTCACAAACTAAATAAATCCAATTTAATTAAATAAAACACATGTCACAAATTAAAATTCATTTCCAAAATTAAAATATTCAAATTAAATTCCATAAATAACATTCCTAATTAAAATAAATCATATTCATAATTTAATTAAATCACCTACCAATTTAAATAAATCATATCCTTAATTAAAAAGAACAAATCAATTCCCCTAATTAAAAGATTTCCTTATCACATACTAAATTAAAAGATATCCCTAATTAATACACAAATCTTATTCCTTCTCCAACAAGGTAAAACCCATCCCCTTGGCCTATAAAAAGAACCATTCACCCCCTTACCAAACCCTGGCTGGCTGGCTCACTCTCACGGCAAAAAACTAAACAAAAAACCCTACTCTTATCTCACTCGTCCCCACAAACTGACACAGCACTTGCCCCTAAACCTTTCAAGCCCTCACGCACGTAAGCCCCCAGCCTCCACTGGTCACTTCACTGCCTCAACACAAACACGTCCACAGCTAGCCACACACCCCTAGCACTCAGCACGTCCTGCCCCTTCACTGCCACATAGCCTTCACTTATTAACATCCAATGTTAATTTAATTAAAGTCCAATGGGCTTTTAATTAATTTCTAAGGCATGGACTTTTGGTCAATATGGGTCAAACCCAAATACCAAAGCCCATTTAAGGAATCACCCTTATTTGCCAAGAAACCAATTTAGGCCCAATTAAAATTAAAGGTCCATTAAGTCATATTTGGACTTTATGGATATGGTTTTGGGCCCAATTGGATCCAACCAATTAGCCTAAACCAAACTTGGCCCAACCAAGCCCATTAAGCCCAATTACAACTTTACAAGCCCAATTCCAAATTTGGCACAATTAATTAAATTACCAAAATTCAAATTTTCATAATTTAATTAACCAAAGTGTATACCATAATTAATTTACCAAATTAATATTTCCAAAACACTAATTTACTCAATTAATTATGCTCATTATCATCAACTTATGTCCAACACAATTGAATCAAAAAATCACATCATTTTACATGCTTCAAGTCCACGGTAATTATGGATTATTTGTCCAATTCAAAATTCAATCCAATTAAATCTCAAATCAATATTTCCCAAATGATTTCAACTCATCCAATGAATCAAACCGTTCAAGTGCCGAATCAACCCTTAAGAAAGATACTCCTCTACTTCTTGCAAGAAGGAGTGAACTTCATATCTACGAGAACAACTCATCAAGCCATAAATCTAAATAAAATAATTGATTTACGTGGTTTAATATTTGGTCTATATCTACGAGAACAACTCATCAAGCCATCCACTATTTCAAGTGTTGCAAGTATTAAAATTGGTTCCTTTATAAGATCAATAATATAAAATGTCTTATTTCTTAATTTTGATCCTCTGGTTGTTTGGAGGTGTTATGTCTGCTCATTCGGCATTCCAGATAAAAACTTCTTCACAGGCAAGATAAATCAACATTATATCGAGTCAGAAAAACATAATCCAGTCTAGTTTTCACATCAGTAAATGACAACTTGTCATGCCAAGTCAGCATGAGTTTGATTCAAATGCAAATGTTAAATGTTTAATAAGAGTTGGTTAATATCAGCAGTGTAATTAGTTAAGCTAGAGTAGTATGTAAAGCAAATGCATTACTTTGTTTCATTGAGTAAAAAATTTTAAAAAAACTTTCACAAAACTGTTATCATTAACAAAACAAACATTTTCTCTTCAATAGATTGTTGTTTCTTGAAATCTTTCATGGTATCAGAGACACAATGGCTAGAAACAACAATGCTCATGTTAATTTCAGTAACATCAACAATCAAACAAATTTTTCTTTCACAAATCCAGCCAAATAGACGGAAAGTTACTTTTAGTGGCGTGGCGATATTAGTGACGAAAATAAATTTCGCCACTAAAGAGTGTATTTTTAATAGTGAAATTTATTTTCGCCACAAATATAATTTTAGTGGCAAAATTTTTTTCTCCAAAACAAAAATTCTGAAATCCTTATCTTCCCCGCCTTCTACCAAAAAAACATTTTTTTATTTGCAAAATCAATTTCATCAATCAAACCCACCAAAATCCCTCTCCACTACTTCTTCGAACATCCCTCTCTGCTTTTCTTCTCCTATACAAAACACAAACACCGACTGGAAAAAAAAAAAAAACAGAAAGGAAAATCTTCAGCTTAAGCCAATTATTTAGAGTTCAGAACAAACGCTTGAGAGATTCAGATATGGGATCTGGGGCTGGAAATTTCTTAAAGGTCGTACTTAAGAACTTTGATGTTCTTGCTGGGTATGTATATCTTTCTTTCTCCAAGTTTGTTTACTTATTTTACCAATTTGGTTCAAGAATTCGGGAATATAAACTATTTTTCAAGTTTCAATAACAAGCTTTTTAGGTTTTCTAGTACTGTCAATGAAAGTTATTGACATTACTTGATGCGCTGGCTTTGGGAAATTTTTTTTCTTTTTTCTTCCCTGCCCACTTTACCAATTTGCTTGAATAATCAAAATTAATTGAATAAATATAATATTTTTAACCTTAATTTGTGGCCATTGGAGTCGGTAGAACCTCAAAGTTGAAATTTTTTGTTAGAATATGCCATTTGGCGACCATTTTCTTTTTTCGCCTTAATTTTTTAAATGCTATTCTTCTTGAGGATTATATTCTGATTTAAGTTCTGGGTTTTATTTGCAGGCCTGTGGTCAGTCTTGTTTACCCTCTGTAAGTGTGCCTTCTACTTCTTTATTCTTTTGATTTAGGGAAATTGTACTGTACCCACGTTGCAATTTTGATTTTACCTTTTCTAACTTTCCTGCATATGTATCTATTAGATTGGTTTAAGATTTTGGTCCCCTGTAATGGGTGCTTGTATTTTACTTGTTTGAGTTCACCTTTGCCAAAGTCATCGAATGGTAAAGTAAAATGGTTTGCTGCATTAGATGTGTACCATAATTCATATTTTGAGTTCTAGACTTTTAGTTTTTTATTTTATTTTATTTTATTTGGATTTTCTTGTTCTCTTTAAACTATCCCCAATGGTTTGTCACAAAATTCACACTTTTGCAAACACATAAAATGTCACAAGTAAACTTATACACTTCATCTGAACCCATAGCTATCACTTGAGTCTTTATTAGAGAATGTAGTTTCTAAATATATAGGCCAAAGTTCGTTCTCTCAATATCCTGATGCACCTATTCCATTATGTAAACTTGTGGATTCCATTGTTACTTACCAAAAAATAATTAAAAGAAAACATACGGAGCTATCCACATATTCGCATCGATGATTTTTTCAGTAGTCTCTCCTAAGGATCTTATGCTTCTTATCCTCTCAGTCGTTTCATTCTAGAGGTTTTCAATTTTCAAATATCTCCAAGTCTCGTAGATTTGGGTTGTTATATTATGGTTAGTAAACTTTGTTCTGCGGAAATTCTTTATGATTTATGGCTTCTTTATTCACAATGTACTTTAGTGTTGTGCAGATACAGAGTCTAATCTAACCCTTTGTTGCAGGATTCCTATCTGGTCATATTCGAAGTTGATTTTTACCTGCTGGCTAGTCATCCCATACTTCAGTGGGGCTGCATATGTTTATGAGCATTATTTGAGACCTTTCTTTCTCAACCCTCAGGCCTTTCTGGCTGCATCTGTTAGTGTTTGATTGATCTGGGAAATTTAAATTTTGGTGATCGTTTTGTTCTTTTATTGATCATAGTAATGGGCAGTGAGTAGCATCAACTTCATTGTATTGAGATTATTCCTCCTATATTGTATAATGGATGCTCCAGCAAAGTATTGGACATATTTGGATGCTCAAGTGTTTGTAAAGAGTACTTCTGCTCTTTGTCTTGCAAAAATTGTAGAGATGTAGTTACAGAACTGACCTAGTTGTAATCTAGCACCAAATAGAAAAAAAGGGATCCTTATTTTTTAAATTTTGCTGCTAGCTATCCTTTCTACTCTGCTGCTACAATTGAATCTCTTAGTTTGTTTGCTAGTGATATAGCTGCCACCTTTTATTGTTGAGACTGGATTTGTTGGTTGTAAGGCAAATGAGGTATTTCGTTGGATTTATATTATTGCTTTGTGGTTCTTTTCATGACAACAGTATTTTGTCAGAGGGCTTCATATGCAGATGAGTTGTGTAGATCTTTATCATTTTATATTCTTCCCTATGGACTTGGAATTTCTGAGAAATGCACACTTGTTTTGTTGTTGACTCTGTTGGCATGTAAGATTAGTTGTTTGATAGTTTCTCACCTAGTGATAACTTACTAGTTGCAGATATAAATCTGGTACTGGCAGTTAAAGTTTTGACATCGGAGATAATAGTGAATCAGCTTTCACCAGGTAGGCTTCATGCCTTATAGAATGCTTGTTTCTATTGAATTTCTATAGAATCAGCTTTGTAGTTTCTCTTAAGTTTGTGGCAGATAGGGTTGTTTTTGGGTTTAGTTCTCATGGTCTGTGACTCTGTTAAGCATACTTGTCTGGCAGAATATTTAGTTTTAGTCATAGTGGTTTAGTGACTTAAAAAGCTATTATGTTAATATATAATGTCAGACTTGAAAAAGAATACATAACTTGGATAACTGCCAATTTTGATTTGAAATTTGATCATATTATTAAGGCAAAAATGCAAAAGTGACCCTCTAACTTTCATGTTTTTTCATTTAAGTCTGTTAACTTTCAGTTTTGTCAATTCAGTCCTCTAACTTTCAATTTTTGTCAATTCAAGGCTCTTTTATAAATTCATAATTGACAAATAACGGCAACAGCAAAGTAAACGTACTTTGCCTGTTATTTAATTAATACCATCAATTAGAAAATATAGGCAGACAGAAGAAGCTAAAGAAAAGTAAACGTACTCTGCTTGTATCTTCGAGCTATTTTTTGTCAAAAACACATATATCAAGTTCAATATGACTTTTTGTCAAAAAATTATAAAAATTATAACTAATGCTAGTAACGAAGATATGTATTTATTATAAGAGATTAAGATAATCAAATATTTTACCTATTATATTTAGACTCGAATCGAATGATTCAATTATGTTATTTACAATCCTTCAAACAAACAAAAAACACGAGACGATACATTTTACACTACAGTTGATCTGTGGACCCTAGCGACGAGTGTGGAAAATAATTATACGCAACTTATTTAGCAAAAATTTAATGATTAGACATTACAATACATGCCATTGCACATAATCAAAAGTATTGGTTGTCATCAAATGTAATGACACATCATCCGAGAATGTCATCATGCCACTCAAAAGATAGAGAAAATCTATCATACAACGGAGGTAGATTTTAGTAAATGACATCAAATGTGATACCGCGTTGTATGAAAGATTTTCTCCATCTTTTGATTCGATGGAGAATAACACAATCGAATCATTCGATTCGAGTCTAAATATAGTAGGTAAAATATTTGATTATTTTAATCTCTTATAAAAACACATATCTTCGTTACTAGCACTAGTTATAATTTTTTGACAAAAAGTCATATTGAACTTGGGAGGGATATTTGTTTTTGACAAAAAATAGCTCGAAGATGCAATCAGAGTACGTTTACTTTGCTTTAGCTTCCTCTGTCTGCATATATTATCTAATTGAGGGTATTAATTAAATAACAGGCAAGTACGTTTACTTTGCTGTTTTCGTTATTTCTAACGGCAACAGTGATGAATTTATAACGGAGCCTTGAATTGACAAAAATTGAAAGTTAGAGGACTAAATTGACAAAACTGAAAGTTAACGGACTTAAATGAAAAAACATGAAAATTAGAGGGCCACTTTTGCATTTTTGCCTATTATTAATTAGCGATCCCAACCAAAAACAGAGAGTACTTAGATAAACTTTTAATAAACCAGTAATTTCAGTCACAGGGCTTGGCACTTGTAAAAGTAAGTTGCCAATTTTCAAAGCTGAAGATATGATTTTACAATGTCAATTTGGATTAACATGGTGCTTATACTATTTGTGTGAGATTTTTTTCCTAAATATTACAGCTTGCATCTACTATGTTGTTTGCAGAATTTTTTTCCTATATATTGCTCTCATATGATGCTTGCCTATTTATTCGTTAGCTTCTTTCTGCAGATAAAGTGATTGCAGCAATTGATTCAAAAAAGGTTGATTCAGGAGTCATTTGGTTTTTAAACTTGGTGTTGACATTGCAGCTTATGCGGAGCAACTACCGTGGGTTTATGCCATCACAAACTGTTGAAAAGACTAATCAATTTTGTAGTGTGGATATAGAATGTAAACTTAGATATAAGACAAAACCAATAGTTTTTTATTTTTGAATTGTAATTAATTGATCATTTGTTTGTTTTGATATTAGAACCGAGTATATATTTTTCGCTTGTAATATAGATATTCTATTTACATATATTAATGTATATGATCATTAAATTAATGTATCAAAATTTATGTTTTGTAAAATTTTACAATATAAAATATCATATGGTGTATTGAAATTTAGAAATTATTCATTTTTCGCCACTAAAAATGACCTTCAGTGGCGAAAAAAATATACTTTTAGTGGCGAATTAAATTTTCGCCATTAATACCTTTTGTGTCGCACTTTTAGTGGCGAAATATTATTTCGCCACTAATAGTTTTAATGACGAAATAATAGCTTTTAGTGGCGAAAGTTTTCACCACTAAAAGTCAATTTTGTTGTAGTGATCTGAGTACATCATATGAAGATCTCAAGTTTAACTTCTATAAGAGGAAATCGACTTGAAGGATTCATAACTGGAGTTCGATCTGCTCCAAATCCTGTCATCACTCGACACACAGCTAAACAAGTTGATCAAACTGTTAAGAATCTTGAATTTGCTATATGGAGTGCACAAGATCAAACTCTGCTCGACTGGCTCTTATCTTCCATATCTGAAGAAATTTTAGCTTATTTATCAATCTCACTAGTTCATTTGAAGTATGGAGAGCTTTTGAGAGACAATTTGGAGATCAATCTAAGGCTAAACTTTTACAAGTTAGATATCAAATGAATACTACTAGAAAGGATAGATCAACTGTAGAAGAATTTTATTTGAAAATGAAAAATATTTGTGACCAGCTTGTTATTGCTGGTAATCCTATGACAGATGATGATCTAATGATGAAATTGCTACATACAAGATGACAACCAGAAGCAAAGATGGAATCTTTAAGCCTAAGGTCTATATTGTTGTCTTAAGTCACAAAATACCTGATTCTGTTCAAGATATTTAAACAAAGATAAAATAATGCAAATATCTAAGCAGTAAAGAGAATGAACACAAGAAATTTTGTTGATAGAGAAGAAAACTATCAAGAGTAAATAATCACTTCGGGTATAGGCTACCACCCGAATCCACTATAATAGAGAAAACTTAAAATGATAGTATAACCCGAAGAACTCCTCGAGCCCGCACCAAGCGGCCTGCTTCAAAATCTCTAAAGTCTCTGAGTGAATCCAATCTGCGAACTCATGATGTCGGAACTCCGACCTCCAATCACCTCCCCATAATTACGAAGGAATAGGGTAATGGGTAAGGATTGTGTATTGTGTTGATAGTTACTAAAGAATAAAATCACCAAAACATAGAAGACAAGGGAATCAATAAGTTTTCAAGGTGATTTGTTGGGAAAAGGAAACAAAGAATGTTTATGCTATGTGAATTGTATTTCCTGCAAAATAACCAACCCAAGGTAAAGTGGCTACGTGTTTCTTTTTATAGGTAAGGTTTTCTTTATCTCAATCTGGCTTCAAAACGAGTACAAAATAGTCCAGAAATGCACGGGTGTTCAAAACGCGTCCAAAATAGTCAAGTAATGCACGAGCATTCAAATGCCACAAGAACGCGTGACAAACGCAAGTCGAACGTGAAATATCAACCAATCCACTAACTGTTGGACAATTATGACCCATAACATTACTATTTGTACAGAACATGGTGTTGTTGTACAAATAAACTATGTGACAAAGCAAATTGCTCTTTTATCATTTGTAATTAGATTACCAAGATATATAAATGATAAAAGTCCATATGATTAGTACCTGATTATTAAGATATGAGATAATATTAATTCACTAAGGTTTAATCATTAAATATCCCTAGTCGTAGTATTATCGAGACTGGACATCAATAATGCGGAATAGACTAGTATTGCACTTGTGCGCGTTGTGGGAGCATAACAGCATAGTTCTCATATATTTAAGTATTGGATACTTATGCAAGTGTGATAGGAGGTTTTGTTTACCGATGGTACGGAAACAGCTTCGCTTTGGATAGACCCATCAGAATCCCATTGGTAGTATGACTATGTGTCTATGGGAATCCAGATCAGGGTAGGTGTATTTGGTCTTAACCTGAGACTTGCATCGCTAATACTTACGACAATCAGTATACTTTGGTTTTCATCCGGGGCTTTAACAGGTTTTGTGTACGCCTCTTCTGGGTATACGGAGAATCGTAGTGTATTGGGTGTGATGTCAAGATGGAAGTATCACTCCAGTCATATGGAGATGATGATCACGTAGGATACAGAACTAGTACTCTTTAGTACTGCATTCATCGGGATAATATGACTAGGTCATGATTATCCGATTATAGAGACTAGTTACCAGAGATCCGATATATGCTTCGTACGGGGAAGACATAATTCCAGCCCTAGGCCTATCATGTGATATCGATACTGGATCGTAATAAGCAATACTACGTATACTACGTCTGACAAAGATTACGTATTCGTTTACAGAATATTTCTGGAGAATTGGGTAGGGACCGTGCTTTGCTAGAAGCCAACCATGTCTTGTAAATTGGTAAGGACGTGGTACTGGGTACGCACGTATTCGGATAGTCCGATAACCGTATTTACTGCCAACATATCCAGGGATCTCTTGGGTCGCTTCCCGAAGATTCACCATTGAGATTTGACTCGAACAGAAAATTAATCTGGGATTAATTATGAGAGAAAATTAATCTGGGATTAATTATGAGAGAAAATTAATCTGGGATTAATTACGGTAATAAATTAATCTGGGATTAATTAAATGAGAAAGAATTAATCTGGGATTAATTGTTGGAGTTTACTAAGGTCCCAAGGATCAATAAACAAGCATGAACATGTGTGAATACAATCGAGAAAGTCGCGAAATACTTACATCGATTGGTTGAGTGACGCTACGACGAACAAAACTTGATTCTGCTCACTGTCACAGCTCACAGTAGTTTCTGTTTTGGATTCCTTGTTGGATCATCTTCGTCAAGCTCCAAGCTTCGTCAAATGATTCCCGGCTCATGGGTGGACTTCCCTATCAGCTTCGCATGACTTCGTAGTGTGCTAGCACTCCCGATTTTGCCACAAAATCGCGACTCTAAGCTTCCCTTTTCCTATTGGCTCACGAAAGTTCACTGCCAAAACCAGTGAAGAAATGTTGCCCCATGGGCGAGAGAGAGAGAGATGAGAGAATGAGAGAATTGTGTGGTTTGATTCCAAATTTGTGTATCTAATACACACATGTGAATTTCAAATTCATTTCATGTGCATTTGGCTTTCAAAAAGTCAAGCAATAATGGCACCAACCACTTCTATCAACTCACATCACTAATGAATAGTGACTTACGTCAATCACTCAAAGTGAAAGACATCCATCACTTGATTGACGAATGATGTGACACTAGATGCGACTAGCGATTTGACGCTTGATTTTACTTGCGTGCCTCACTTGAATTCGAAATGCGAATGCGCTCGTAAACAATCCCGGGCTCGGGTTCGCTAATTCCAAATTAATGAATTTTCCGTTGCGTCGTAATTAAATCTAATTTAATTAAATAATCATGCCAATCATAATTACTATTCACGTCGCTAACGAATTAATTCTAAATTAATTCGTTCGCCCGAATTAAAATCTAATTTTAATTTCGCGTCGAAATCTAATTTCGTTTAATATATCGAATATATTAATTCTTCGATTAATTCCAAATTAATCGTTATCTCTCTTGAATTGATATTTTATCCTAGATAAAATATTTCTGCAATTAATCCCAGATTAATTTTCTCTCTCTTCTAATTAATCCCAGATTAATTAAGAGTGCGAGTCATACGTCATCGGTGAATCTTTGGGAAGCGACCCATGAGATCCCCGGATATGTTGGCAGTAAATTCGGTCGTCGGACTATCCGAACACGTAAGTACCAAGTACTACGTTTATACCGATTTACAAGACAAGGTTGGCTTCTAGCAAAGCGCCATGCCTACCCAATTCTCCGGAAAAATCCTTACAGGAATAAGGATCTATATCAGGCGTAGTATACGTGGTATTGCGTATGTCGATTCAGTATCGGATGATCACGTGCTAGGCCTGGGGCTGGAAATATGTCTGCCCCGTACGAAGCACATGTTGAATCTTTGGTAACTAGTCTCTATAATCGGATAAACATGACCTAGTCATAATATCCCGATAGCTCGAGCATATAAGAGAACAAGTTCCGTATCCTATGTGACCATCATCTCCACTATGACTGGAGTGATACTTCCATCTCGACATCACACCCAATACACTACGATTCTTAATATACCCAGCATTGGCGTACACAGAACCTGTTAAAGTCCTGGACGACCGCAACCAAAGTATATTGATTGTCGCAAGTATTAGCGGTGCAAGTCTCAGGTTAAGACCAAATACACCTACCCTGATTTCGGACTTCCATAGACACATAGTCATACTACCAATGGAATTCCGAGGGGGTTTATCCAGAGCGAAGCTGTTTCCCGTACCATCGGTAAAACACAACCTCATATTACACTTGCATGAGTATCTTATACCCAAATATATGAGAACTCTGCCGTTGTGCCCTCACAAACGCGCACACGTGTAATACTAGTCTTTTACATATTTATCGATGTCTGATCTCGATAATACTATGACTAGGGATATTTAATGATTTATCCTTCATGGATTGATACTGTCTCATATCATTCTCAATCCAGGAACAAATCACAAGGACCTCATATCATTTATACATCTAGGTGATCTAATCACAAATGATAAGAGTGCAATCTCCTTTGTCACATAGTTAATTTGTACAACAACACCGTGATCTGTACAAATAGTGACGCTATGGGTCAAAATTGTCCAACAATCTCCCACTTGGCCTATAGCCAGTCACTCGAGTGTCTGACACCTGAACTATGTACGGTTGGCTCAAACTACTGAGAAAGGTTTTTGTCAGCGGATTTGCATGATTATCGTCTGATGCGATTTATTCGATCATCACATCACCGCGATGTAAGATCCGAATGAATCAGATGATTATCGAAGTATTTATCTGGATCGTTGATGAGACCATTAATTCTTTAGGCTGTGCTGTAGCCTAGCTCAGCGGCTAAAAGAATTATATCTAATCTAATTAGATTTTTTATCGACCCAAATGGCTTCTATTGCTGCCTCAGCTGCAGCAATAACCCGCATTTGTTGTTTATTCGGTAACACATTTGTTGTTTATTCGGTAACAGTATCTTGCTTGGAAGATTTCCAGCTCACTGTTCCGTTATTCAAACTGTATAGTACCGTTTGTGACTTATAGTCGTCTTTATCGGTCAGGAAACTTGCTACAGTGATCCCAGTCACTTCAAGTTCTCCTTCTCCATAGTTTAAGACAGCATCATTATATCTCTAAGATACTAATGGATGTTCTTAACATCAATCCAGTGACTATCACTCGGATTGGCCTGTTTGTGAATCCATATGCTCAAAGCGTATGAGACACCAGGTCGCGTACATTTTTCAATGTACGATTTCTCAGAGAGTTTTAACAACTTTAAATCTTTCCAGAAGATCTTTATTCCTTGAATAAAGGTTGTTTCTCCCAAGAATTCTATGGAAATTTTCTCGAAAGCCAAGCTTTCACCAATTATTTTTATGGGAATATCATTTCCAAGAAATGACATATTATCACTATTTTATAGGACAACCACTGTCAGAGCGCTCCCACTACCCTTTTATATACACAAGAATCATTTTAGTTTTGAATTAAATCATAAACTATTATGATTACATCAAAACGACAATTCCAAGAACCTAATACTTGCTTCAATCCAAACATGGATTGAATAACCTGCAAACCTTGTTTGCTAGTTTTGGTACGACAAAACCGACAGGAAGTTGTAAACATCCTCCAAAAAGTTTCCTTTTCAGGAAAGCGATTTTCCCGTTAAGCTGACATATTCATAAATGAAACACGCAGCTTTAGCAAGCATTATCCAAATGGATTTACCATGGCAATAGGTAAAAGGTTGCGTCGTAATCATCACAATGTTGATCATGATACCTTTCCGTTAAAAGCCTAGCTTTATACATTGGTATGTTGCCATCCATGTATGTCTTCCTTGAAGACTTATAAAGTACCAATAGCCACCATGCCTTGCGGTACATCAACTAGTTCTAAACTTGTTGATATACATGGAACCTATTTTGGATTCATGACACTTTATCATAATTGGGAGTCGATACCTTGTATCAATTCCTCATACGTAGTCAGTTGGTATACCTCAATAAGATAGACATCTTCATGAGGTGAGATCAGAAACCCATACCCCAGGTTTTTTCTGACTCTCTCCGACTTACGCGGTTCTTGTGTATTCGAAGATTATGGTATAGTTTCATCCTTGATGAACTATTTGTGTTCCATTAAGGATGGGTGCCTGGAATAGTATTACTCTGATTTTCATCGAGTTTTACTATCCTCCCACTTACCACTGCATATCGGTATTCCTCTCAGGAAAAACGCATGGTGAGCAACAATTAAATTATTCTCTTATGAGTTGTATAAGTACTATACTTATGGTATCCCTAGGATAACCTACAATTGGCACTTATCCAATTTGGGTTTTAGTTTGGTATCATCCAAACGTATGCCTAGCATCCCAAATTTTCAGGAATGAGAAACCCGGTTTCTTTCCTGTTAATATCTAATATGAAATCTGTCAAACAGATTTTATGGAACCTTATTCAAAATAAGTTCTGCACTGTTTAAATGCTTATCCGTAGAAGGAAATGGTAGCTCAGAGCGACTCATGATTAACCTTATAATGTCTTACAAAATTCGGTTACTCGGTTCGGACACACCGTCAAAATGACGTGTTCCGAGAGGAGTCCTCATTGAAAGAATACTTTACTCTTTCAAGTATCTTAGAAACTTATTGCTTAAGTATTTTCCATTACGGTCTTACCGTGACGGCTTAATACTTTAGCCGATCTGTTCGTCTATTTCCTGTCGAAACTATAAAAGTTTCCGATTTGTGTTTCAAAAGAAACACAAAACCATAACGCGATGCCACATCCGTATAGGTCACGAAATATTCATATCCACATCTAGCCTAGCTAGACATGGGCCCACTTGCTTCACAATTAACTAGGGCTAACAGGTAGATGGCATTTCCACTTTTACAAAGTAAAGGTGTTTAGGCACTTTGCCCAATAAACTAGATTCGTAGACTTTATTTGAATAGAATCAAATCAGTCCGAGTATCCACTCTTCAAAAGTGTGGATATACGAGTCTTGTTTGATTGTGTCCCAGACAACAATGCCACAATTAGTCTCTTCTGATCAAATCAGTTTGAGCTATTTGTTTGTCATGTTATATGTTTGAGATTTATTTATATTCAAAATATAAATTCTGTTATTCACATATGATGTGTTTATCTCAATACCATCTTTATATAATAAAACACTTTAGTGTTCTAGAATATAAAGGTTCACCCGCAGTGGGTTAAACACTGATACAGAGATAATGTTCTAGTCAAACTAGTTACATTATAACAGCTTCCTAATCCTGCTCATAGCAGATTCTGAACATCAATATATATTTATGTACCACACTAAGTATTTAAAATCCAATTTTAATACTAGTAGTGAAAATAATTATGACAAACATATTTGAAGTCAGAGCCTTGCTCGTCTTCAATTCCTTCATGTCTGCTTTGTCCAAACGCAGTCACGCTTCCGCGATCCCGTTTGCCCTAATTTATGCAGACATTTTGGGATATGTACTTTATCTTTCTAAAAGATTATAATGATTTTGCCTTTGCCCTTTTTCAACATTCCAGAAGCCTTTGCCCAAGCCTTGGCCTTCTAGAATATCGAAGTAAGGTGCGACTAGCGCTACTTGCCTTATTGCAAAGGTTGACTTTGTCTCCTTGAGAATAGTCATTAACCCTCCAAGAGTTATTATTGCAATTTAGTACTTCTAAGATCTAAAAATAGATCTTTGAAGATCCTTTAATTTCATTATCAAACTTTAAAGATCTAATCCTTAGTTCTGATTCAGAAATTAAGGAGTCTACTACGACAAGCTTAATGGATTAAGCATTTAAGTTATCATTACATGATATTCCAAAGATCATGCTCTACTATTTGCTTAACTTCGGGCTTTAGGCTTAATATGTTATTTTATCAAATAAAGTAACTTATTAGATTCCAGGACCATCCTGAAATTATTCCCATTTTGAAAATTAAACCATTTAAATACATTTTCCTTAGGATTATGTTTTAAACGTCAATCTTTTATTTTTATCTTGAATTTAATAGTCCAACTATTTAATCAACGATTTCGGTACTATTTATTATAATGATTACAATAGTCCAACTATTTAATCAACTATAATTTAATAGATTAAAATCAATTATATTGATTACTATAATCCAATTATAAAATCAACTATAAATGAATAGTTTGAATATAGTCCAACTATTTATTAAAAACAACATTTAAATATTAGTCCAACTAACATTTAATTATTTGACGAATGATATTTGTTTGAGCGCGTATGACAAGTAATTAAACGAATATGCCAATTCAATTCTTGCCTCCCACTATTTTTCGGCGAGCCTCTAACCCTCTGTCGAGTACTCGGGAAACCGTGTTTCCTAGTGGGCTAGGATCCCGTTAATTATCACACAATCTTGACTTTGGCCAACAAATTGTATGATAATTAACTAGGTAGATCTCTAAGATCGATTGGATCCAATCCAATCCTAGATCCGGTAGGGGGACATCCAAGTCCGAAACATATATCTTATTTTTGCCAATACATCCAATGTATTACCTAACCTTTTTCCTCTGAATCAACTAAGCCTTGGCTTTGGCACAACAAACTTAGCGATCACAGTTAAGCGCGACCCATTGACCATGGAAAGCTTCGTAATCAATGTCGATGGACAAGAAATGGTCTTGACTTTGGCCAACAAACCACAACTTGGACAAGACACTGACATGGAACAAATCTCTCGTGATTTAAACACATCATTGACGGAAAAAAAGCCTTGACTTTGGCCAACAAGCCCATGCCAGTCTCGGATCTTGAGTGAGAATCACTCAATGGAAGGAAAGACGCTTAATTTTGCGAGGGTTTTTCGAGTGCAAATTGGCAACCAAATTATTATCTTTGTTAAGGTCTCATCATCATACACCCTTAAACATGAATTCTAAACACATAATAAAGCACATATGATAAAATAATAATGATATGCGGATGGAGACTTTACACATTGATCCTAGATCAAATCTCCTCTTTCTCTCTCCGCTAGCACATTGTATCACTTCTACCCGTTACACTAAACTTCTAAAGAAACCTCATTTAAATGAGGGGGATAGGTGGTGAGAAGAGAATACAAAGAATAAGGAGGTATAAGGCTGGACACGCAGGTCCAATTAATAAATCAAATTTATTACAACAATTTCTAAAATTGCCCCACCATCTAATATCCATCCGATATACTTTATCATGCATCGCAACCATGTATTCACACAAGCATGTTATCAATCAATCTAATCAAATTAATTAATCGATAATTAGTGATCATCCAATGTTCAAACAACGATTTGATTTTGCTCGAGTCAAACTCGTTTTGCGAATAAGTACTCAAAGTACATATTCTCGAATTAAATTAAACTACATAATTAAATCCAATTCAATTTATTTAATACTAATTCGCCATTTAATTCCAAATTAAATACTACACTTTATTAACGAACCTTTACGACTTAAATTCCAAATTTAATCGTTACGGGTCTCAAAGCCCGATTAACGTCCAACGTCAATTTAATTAAAGTTCAATGGGCTTTTAATTAATTTCTTAAGGCGTGGACTTTTGATCAACTCGGGTCGAACCCAATAACCAAAGTCCAATCCGGGAGTTACCCCATAAGCCCAGAAATCAATTTAGGCCCATTAGGCCCAATTAAACTTTAAAGGTCCATTAAGTCACATTTGGGCTTTATGGATGCGGTTTTGGGCCCAATTGGATCCAACCAATTTTTCCTAAACCCAACTTAGTACAACTAAGCCCAATAAGCCCAATAACAACTTTAAAAGTCCAATTTCCAAAATTAGGCCCAATATAATTAAATTACAAAATACAATTTCCAATTTAATTACACAAAGTGTGTAACACAATTAATTACCCAATTAACATTTCCAAAACACCAATTAGCCTAATTAATCATGCTCAATTACATCAATTAGTGTCCAACACATTTGATCAAAAATCAAACCCAATATACATGCTACATGTCTCGGCCAAGGGGGAATTTTATGCCCAAATCAAATTTAACCAATTAAATCTATTCAACATTAAATCATATATCCCCAATTGATTTCCAACACATCCAATGATCAAAAATCAAAATCACCAAGACATTTAGGGCTCCTTAACTTTCGGCCAACACAAAAATTTGGGCAAAAATTGTTCCAAACCAATTTTCTTGAAATTGATCCAATCAAGCTTCAATTAACATGATTTAAGCATATTCAAACATCCAATTTAATTAAATCATCCTCAAAATCAATTTACCCAATTTTAAGCCCTAAATCAATTTCATGTTTTTCCTTGCTCTGTGATTAATTGTTGGAGTTTACTAAGGTCCCAAGGATCAATAAACAAGCATGAACATGTGTGAATACAATCGAGAAAGTCGCGGAATACTTACATCGATCAGTTGAGTGACGCTACGACGAACAAAACTTGATTCTGCTCACTCACCTCAAAGCTCACGGCAGTTTCTGTTTTGGCGTCCTTGTTGGATCATCTTCGTCAAGCTCCAAGCTTCGTCAAATGATTCCCGGCTCATGGGTGGACTTCCCTATCAGCTTCGCATGACTCCGTAGTTGTGCTAGCACTCCCGATTTTGCCATAAAATCGTGACTCTAAGCTTCCCTTTTCCTCTTGGCTCACGGCAGTTCACTGCCAAAACCAGTGAAGAAATGTTGCCCCATGGACGAGAGAGAGAGAGTTGAGAGAATGAGAGAATTGTGTGGTTTGATTCCAAATTTGTGTATCTAATACACACATGTGAATTTCAAATTCATTTCATGTGCATTTGGCTTTCAAAAAGTCAAGCAATAATGGCACCAACCACTTCTATCAACTCACATCACTCATGAATAGTGACTTGCGTCAATCACTCAAAGTGAAAGACATACATCACTTGATTGATGAATGATGTGACGCTAGATGCGACTAGTGATTTGACGCTTGATTTGACTTGCGTGCCTCACTCGAATTCGAAATGCGAATGCGCTCGCAAATAATCCCGGGCTCGGGTTCGCTAATTCCAAATTAACGAATTTTCCGTTGCGTCGTAATTAAATCTAATTTAATTAAATAATCATGCCAAGCATAATTACTATTCACGTCGCTAACGAATAATTCTAAATTAATTCGTTCGCCCGAATTAAAATCTAATTTTAATTTCGCGTCGAAATCTAATTTCGTTTAATATATCGAATATATTAATTCTTCGATTAATTCCAAATTAATCGTTATCTCTCTTGAATTGATATTTTATCCCTGATAAAATATCTCTGCAATTAATCCCAGATTAATTTTCTCTCTCTTCTAATTAATCCCAGATTAATTAAGTGTGTGATGAGTGGTATTTCTATCACTATTTCCCACTCATTTAAACCTAATATTTTATATAGTTTCTTGAGTTTTGTGAATATTTTGATGTGTTTTGTGTTATTTTGTAGATAAATAAAGTTTCAGGACATTTTGGAGGTGATTTGGACCACAAAAACAAGAAAAATTGGCAAAAAGGGCATTTCGGTAATTTTGGCGCGTCGCGACGCGCAAGCCTTTGGCGTCGCGACGCCTAACGTGCACCAGAGCTGCTAACGTGCGTCGGGTCAACGGGTCAGAGTTTGAGAAGTTTGACTTTGCTAACATGCGCCGTACCACATGTCACCATCACAGCCGATCTGCTAACGTGCGCCGTGCCACGTGTCATCATCCTACGTTGCCGACAATTACTATTTCCACGTGTGCCACGTGTCATCCTACGTGTCACCACGTCATCTGGTCAACAAGTCAACTCTTCCACGCGTCTGCCATGTCATCATCCACATCAGCAGGTCAACCGAGTTAACATGCCACGTCATCATCAGCCAATCACAGCATGACACATGTCGCCACCTGTCGCAATCCTACAGTGCCGACAATTTCTCTCAGCCGCCTTGCCACGTCAGTACCACGTCAGCATCAATTATTGAGTTGTCAGCCGCCTCGCCACGTGTCGCCTTATCTTATTAATCCGAATCTCAACGTGTCAAGCCGTCATTGTGCCAGGCCTCACTGTTTTAGCATCGCGACGCTCAAGCCCCTGGCGTCGCGACGCTGGAACCCCACCGAGGCCTATAAATTTAGCTCGAGATTTCAGATTTTGTTGTACCATTCTCTCACATTTCTTCGATGTAAATAGGGAGTTTCTTCTCTCTTAAGTTTCTTTTAATTTTTAGTTTTTAGTTCTGTAATAATTTTAATTACTTTTTGTAATAGTAGTAATTTACTTTCTTTATTTTTACAGTTTTTACTATTCACCATGAGGAGGTAACTTCCCCAGCTAGGTGTGAAATGTAATTATTTTTTTACTTGCTAGTTAGATTAATCTCCCTTAAAAATAATATATTCACTATTTAAAATTTGACTTAAAAAGGATACCGCTATATTGGTCGGTTGATAATTTAATTTTAATCTGGTTTTAAACTTGACTAATCAAGAATACCGCCAGATTGGTCGGTTGGTAATTTAATTTTGGTTCTGCCTTTATGGCTGGTTTATGGACAAATATTACCGCCTTAATGGCTGGTTGGACTTAATTTGACTTAATCAGGATACCGCCAGATTGGTCGGTTGGTAATATTATCACAAGTTTATATATTATTTTATGTGAGATATCTAAATTAGTAGTAGTAAAAGTAATTCCTTTTACCTTAGCATTTTATTTTATTGTAATTTACTTTTCAGTATTACTTTACCGCATTTTTTACTTCAAGTCTTTTATTTTCAAGTTTTTACTAGCCCTAGTTATGTGTTGTAACTAAATTAGTTATCTGGGGTTGTGATGACTTTTAATATCACCGGTTTATAATGGGTTAGATTATAGTTGGTTAATAATATAAGATTTATTTATTGAGTCTTAATCTTAATGCTTTTTAATTAACTGGCCATTAATGAAATTGACTTGGTAAACTTAAAATGAACTAGACATAGGTATTTTAAGTTTAAAAGACCTTAGACTCAATAGCCCACGATCTTCCTTGAGGATAGATAACCCTTTAATAGATTTCCTTACATGATAGGAAATACCTGTCAGGGGGGGTTAGCCTTAATTGGAACTTAATCTTAATGAATCTATGTAATTTGGTTGACATAGACATATGGTTCAATTGGATTATACTAGGTATTTGTACTTGACCATCGGAAGAGGCG
>SKCR01043845.1:0-46632 GCA_019454045.1 Zanthoxylum bungeanum
GTTCCATATCGGTGTCTTGTCCAAGTTGTGGTTTGTTGGCCAAAGTCAAGACCACTTCTTGTCCATCGACATTGATTACGAAGCTTTCCATGGTCAATGGGTCGCGCTTGACTGGGATCACTAGGTTTGTTGTGCCAAAGCCAATGCTTAGTTGATTCAGAGGAAAAATGTTAGGTAATACATTGGATGTATTGGCATATATAAGATATATGTTTAGGATTTGGATATCCGCCTACTGGATCTAGGAACTGGATGGGATCCAATTGATCTTCGAGATCTACCTAGTTAATTATCATACAATTTGTTGGCCAAAGTCAAGATTGTGTGATATTTAACGGGATCCTAGCCCACTAGGAAACACGGTTTCCCGAGTACTCGACAGAGGGTTAGAGGCTCGACGAAAAATAGTGGGAGGCAAGAATTGAATTAGCAATACTCGTTCAATTACTCGCCATACGCGCTCATTCAAATTATTTCGTCGTTAGATTAAATGTTAGTTGGACTAATATTTAAAATTGTTGTTTTAATAAAACAGTTGGACTGTATTATAGTTGATTATATATAATTGGATATATTAATCAATATGTTTGAATTAATTAATTTCAGTTTACAGTTGATTTATAATTGGATTATAGTAATCAATGTAATTGAGGTTAATTAATTTAAATTATATTTGATTATATAGTTGGACTATTATAATCATTATAATCAATAGTACCACAAATCGTTGATTAAATAGTTTGACTATTAGAATCAAGATAAAATGAAAGATTAGTGTTTAAAACATAATCCTGGGTGTAAAATGTATTTAAACGACTTTAATTTTCAAATTGGGAATAATTTCAAGATGGTCTTGGAAATTAATAAGTTATTTTATTTGATAAAATAATGAATTATGCCTAAAGCCCGGAGTTAAGCGAATAAGTGGAATATAAAATTTGGAATATTCATATAATGATACTTTAGCGCTTAATCCATTAAGCTTGTCGTAGTGACTCCCTAATTTCTGAATCAGAATTAAGGATTAGGTCTTCTATGAAGATAATAGGAAAAATCCAAAGAAGGAATTGAAGACGAGCAAGGCTCTTACTTCAAATATGTTTGTCATAATTATGTTCACAACTAGTATTGAAATTGGATTTTAAATACTTAGTGTGATACATAAATATGTACTGTTGTGCAGAATCTGTTTTGAACAGGATACTGACTTCAGACGAGATTTCTCTGCGAATTGAAAACGGGACGATAGTCGCTGTTTTAACCGTAGATACCTAAGTTTAGGAACTGCCCTTCGGGTGTGTACTTAAATTAGGAAACTGTTAAAATGTAACTAGTTTGACTAGAAACATTATCTCTATATCGCGTATAACCCGCTGCGGGTGTACCTTTATATTCTAGAACACTAAAGTGTTTTATTATATAAAGATGATATTGAGATAAACACATTAGATGTGAATAACAGCATTTATATTTTGAATATAAATAATATCTCAAATACATAACATGACAAATAAATAGCTCAAACTGATTTGATCAGTTAAGAAACTAATTGTGGCATTGTTGTCTGGGACACAATCAAACAAGACTCGTATATCCACACTTTCGAAGAGTGGGTACTAGGACTACTTTGATTCCATTCAAATAAAGTCTATGAATCTAGTTTATTGGGCAAAGTGCCTATAGCACTGTTTACTTGGTAAAAGTGTAAATGCCACTGATCTGTTAGCCCTAGTTCATAATGAAGCAAGTGGGTTCATGTCTAGCTAGACTAGATGGATATGAATATTTCGTGACCTGTACGGATGTGGCATCGCGTTATGGTTGTGTGTTTCTTTTGAAACACAAATCGGAAACTTTCGCAGTTTCGACACGAAATAGACAAACAGATCAGCTAAAGTATTAAACCGTCACGGTAAGACTATAATAAAAATACTTAAGCAGTAAGTTTCTCGTATACTTGAAAGAGTATAGTATTCTTTCAATGAGGACTCCTCCCGGAACACGTCATTTTGACGGTGTTTCCGAACAGGATTAACCGAATTTTATCAGACATAATAAGGTTAATCACGAGTCGCTTTGAGCTACCATTTCCTTCAACGGATAAGCTTTAAACAGTGCAAGAACTTATTTTGAATAAGGTTCCATAATAATCTGTTTGACAGATATCATATTAGATATGAACGGGATAGAAACCGGGTTTCTCATTCCTGACTATTTGGGTATGCTTGGCATATGTTTGGATGATACCAAACTAAAACCCAAATATGATAAGTGCCAATTGTAGGTCATCCTAGGGATACCATAAGTATTGTACTTAACACCTCACAAGAGAACAATTAGATTGTTGCTCACCATGCGGTTTTCCTAAGAGGAATACCGATATGCAGTGGTAAGTGGGAGGATAGTATAACTCGATGAAAAATCGGAGTAATATTGTTCAAGGCATTGAATCTTAATGGAACAAATATAGTTGATCAAGGATGAAACTATACCATTAATCTTCGAATACACGAGAACAAAGGAAGTGATACGAGGTATCGACTCCCTTATTATGGCAAAGTGCCATATAGTCCGAAATGGATTCCATGTATATCAACCAGTTTGGATACTAGTTGATGTACCACATGGCATTGTGCCTACTGGTACTATATGAGTCTTCAAGGAAGACGTACATGGATGGCAACATACCAACGTATAAAGCTAGGCTTTTAACGGAAAGGTATCGTTATCGACATTGTGTTGATTACGATTCAACCTTTTACCTATTGCCACGGTAGATCCATTTGGATGATGCTTGCTGACGCGAGCATAAGTTCTTGGAATTATCATTTTGATGCAATCATAATGGTGTATGATTTAATTCAAAATGAAAATGATTCTTGTGTAAATAAGAGGGTTAGTGGGAGCGCACTGACAGTGGCTGTCCTATAAAATAATGATAATACGTCATTTCTTGGAAATGATATTCCCATAAATAAATGTCGGCGAAAGCTTGGCTTTCGAAATACTCTCCGTGGAACTGTACATTGAAAAATGTACAAGACCTGGTGTATCATACGCTTTGAGCATATGGATTCATAAACAGGCTAATCCGAGTGATAGTCACTGGATTGATGTTAGGAACATCCGTTAGTATCTTAGAGAACTAAGGATGCTGTCTTAGTCTATGGAGAAGGAAAACTTGAAGTGACTGGGATCACTGTAGCAAGTTTCCTATAACCGATAAAGACGACTAAAAGTCACAAACGGTACTATACAGTTTGAATAACGGTGCAGTGAGCTGGAAATCTTCCAAGCAAGATACTGTTACCGAATAAATAATAAATGCGGGTTAATTGCAGCAGCTGAGGCAGCAATAGAAGTCATTTGGGTCGATACATATCTAATAAGATTAGATATAGTTCTGTTAGCAGCTGAGCTAGGCATCAGCACAGGCTAAAGAATTAATGGTCTCATCAACGACCCAGATACATACATACATATTCATCTGATTCGTTCGGATCATACATCGTGGCGATGTGATGATCAAATAAATCGCATCAAGATGATAATCATGCGAATCCGCTGACGAAAGCTTTTCTCAGCAATTTGAGCGAACCATATATAGTTCGAGTGTGGGACACTTGAGTGACTGGCTATGTGCCAAGTGGGAGATTGTTGGACAAAATGACACATAGCGTCACTATTTGCACAGATCATTGTGTTGTTGTAGCAAATTAACTATGTGACAAGGAAATTGCACTCTCATCATTTGTGATTAGATCACCATAGATGTATAAATGAAGAGAGGTCCCTATGATTAGTTCCTGGATTGAGAATGATATGAGACAGTATCAATCCCCGAAGGATTAATCATTAAATATCCCTAGCCGGAGTATTATCGAGACTGGACATCGATAATGCGGAATATGCTAGTATTGCACTTGTGCGCGTTGTGAGGGCACAACGGCATAGTTCTCATATATATAAGTATCGGATACTTATGCAAGTGCGATAGGAGGTCGTGTTTCACCGATGGTACGGGAAACAGCTTCGCTCTGGATAGACCCCTCGGAATCCCATTGGTATTATGACTATGTGTCTATGGGAGGCCGAAATCAAGGTATGTGTGTATAGTCTTAACCTGAGACTTACATCGCTAATACTTACGATAATCGGTAGACTTTGGTCTTGGTGGTACAGGGCTTTAACCGGTTCTGAGTACACCACTTATGGGTTTATCAGAGAGTCGTAGTGTATTGGGTGTGATGTCAAGACGGAAGTATCACTTCAGTCATAGTGGAGATGATGTCACGCAGGATACGGTACTAGTGCTCTTGAGTGTTGCGCAACCAATCGGGATATTGTGACCAGGTCATGAATATCCGATTATAGAGACTATATTACCAGACATCCGATATGTGTTTCGGACGGGGCAGACACTTATCCAGCCCCAGCCCTAGCACGTGACTATCCGATACTGGACCGATATGCACAATACTTAGTATACTACGCTTGATACAGATCTATATATTCCTATAAGAATATTTCTGGAGCATTGGGTAGGCATGGCGCTTTGCTAGAAGCCAACCTTGTCTTGTAAATCGGTATAAACGTAGTACGAGGTACTTACGTGTTCGGATAGTCCGACGACCGAATTTACTGCCAACATATCCGGAGATCTCATGGGTCGGTTCCCGAAGATTCACCGATGACGTATGACTCGCACTTTAATTAATCTGGGATTAATTAGAAGAGAGAGAAAATTAATTTAGAATTAATTCGATGAGAGAGAAAATTAATCTGGGATTAATTACGGAGATATTTTATCTAGGATAAAATATTAATTAAAGAGAGAGAACGATTAATTTGGAATTAATCGATAAAATAATATATCCGATATATTAAATGAAATTGGATTTCGACACGGAATTAAAATTAGATTTTAACTCGGGCGAACGAATTAATTTAGAATTAATTCGTAAGCGACGTGAATAGTGATTTCGCTTGGCGTAATCATTTAATTACGACTCGACGGAAAATTCGTTAATTTGGAATTAGCGAACCCGAGCCCGAGAGTGATTGCAAGCGCATTCATATTTTGAATCCGAACGCGGCACGCAAGTCATATCAAGCGTCAAATCACTAGTCGCATCAATCGTCAAATCAATTGTCACTTTGAGTGATGTGACTTGACAACATGTCACTTTATTAAAGTGATGTGACTTAAAGTGTAGAGATGTGATGTGAAGTGATTGAAAAGCATTAATAGACTTTTGCTTTTTGACTTTTGAAATATATGAAAATGATTTATATATTTGTTTTGTTTTTGGAGAATAAAATAAATATATAAACTAAAATCATTTTTCTCTCTCTCCACCACCACTCTCACGTTTTTTTTTCTCTTTTCCCTCTCTTTTGTTCTTCCTCTTCTCACTGCTTCAAGCCGATTTCTTCACAAAAATCTTCTGGTTTGACCGAATATTTGAGAAGGAAATGAAGATGAGTAGTGCTAGCACACACATGAGTTATATTATGGTGATAGGGAAACGAATTTGTGAGCTTGGAATCTCAAAGCTTGGAGCTTTAATGGAGGACATCCATGGCCGAATTTGGAGGAGACCACCACCACCAAAACCGAGCATTCCATAGCAAGGAGAAGCCTTGGGCGAGCATGTGGAGGGAGCTTGAAGGCTTGTATTCTTCATTTCATCAAAACCCATCAATGTGAGTATGTATTCCGCCTTACTCTTTGATGTATTCATGCGTTTTTCTTGCTTGATTTGTTGATTTTGGGACCTAATTTAGAACTCAACAAGAACATACTGGAAGAATGCTAGTCTTGATGAAATGGTAACTCATGCATGTAACCATGGGTAGTGGATTTGATAGTTAACATAAATAAGATGTAGATATCTAATTTGATGATATTTCAAGATAATGGAAGAGAGAAAGTTATGATAAATACTTGAACCTGATTAGTAACAAGTATAGAGAGTATGCAGAATTTAGTGTTATGCACCAGTAGTATGATGGAACTTCTCGTGTTGGTGATATATGAATATATATATATATATACACACACACACACACACACACACACACACACACACACACATATGTAATATAGAAGTTTGATAGTGTAATAGCAAACAGAAGTTGTCAAGTGTTGATCAGTTAATGTACAGTACAAGTGTCAGGTTTGTGAAATGAATAAGGAATATACATTTAATTAAAACTTTATAACCATTTGCATGATTACTTACTGAGTCATTATGACTCAGATTCCAATAGTTTGTAGTTTTGCAGGTCAGTAGCTGTCATATAGAACCAGCAGATGTTCGGTGAAGACTTTGAAGACAGTGGATCGCCCCAATTACAGTCGAGGAAGTTTTTGAGTCCTGGGTCGAGTTGGGTCATCATGACTACTTGTTTTGTATTTGTATTTGCATTAGCATTTGTAACTCAGTTGTATAAGTAATGAAATAGAATAGTTTTAGTTTTGAGTTGTGGCCGGAGGCCAAGTATTTACTTTTGCTTGTTGAGTTCAGGCCTGAAGCCTTGATGATATTTGCATTTATGTTGAGTATGTGAGCAGGTTGTCTCATGGTGCTGGTTATAAGCCAGGTTGCATGATGTTACGAATACATCATGTCGAAATTTCATCAGAATAAGAGGCTTATGAAGGTAGGGTTAGCCTGTCTCCTGTCGGTAGCATCCTGGCTTAGGCGGGATGTTACAATTACACTCAAAGGCTTAGGTGTGGACTATGATAAAACCTTTTCACCAGTTGTGATGCTAAATTCTATTAGGATTCTATTGGCTATCATTGCTTACCATGATTATGATATTTGGCAAATGGATATCAAAACAGCTTTTCTTAATGGATTTCTTGATGAAGAAATCTATACGGAACAACCAGAGGGTTTTGTCTCCAGTCAAAATTCTGGCATGGTTTGTAAGCTTAGGAAGTCCATTTATGGGCTTAAACAAGCTTCGCCGAGTTAGAATCTTTGTTTTGATGAGGTAATCAGATTATCTGGTTTTCTAAAAAATGAAGAATAACCTTGTGTTTATAAGAAGGTTAGCGGGAGTATGATCATATTCTTAGTGCTTTATGTTGAAGACATCATGGTCATTGGAAATGATCTTAGAATGATGTAGGGTGTTAAAGCATACCTTTGTAAAAACTTCTCCATGAAAGACTTGGTTGAAGCTTCCTATATAATTGGTATAAAACTCTATAAAGATAGAGAAAGGAAGCTGATTGGTTTATCTTAATCTTCTACATAGATAAGATCCTAGAAAGGTATAACTTTAGCAATTGTAAAGTTGCTAATATACCTTTTCGGCATAGAATTCATCTTTCAAAGAATATGTGTCCTCAGACGGAAGATGAAAAAGCTAGAATGTATAGTCAACCTTATGTATCATACTTAGGAAGCATTGTGTATCCCATGTTATGTACGAGACCTGATATTAGTCATGCAGTAAGTGTTACTAGCAGATATCAGTCAAATCTAGGTAACGACCATTGGATGGCCGTTAAACATATCTTAAAGTATCTAAAAGGTACTGAGGATAAGTTTCTTATTTATGGAGAAGATGATTTACAGATAAAAGGATATACAGATTCTGACTTTCAGTCAGATCCTAATGATAGAAAGTCTACCTCAGGTTTTGTATTTACTCTTAATAATGTTACAGTCAGTTGGAAATGTTCCCAACAAGGATCAACAGCTGATTCCACCACTGAGGCGGAATATACTACGGCATCAGATGCTGCAAAGGAATCTGTCTTGCTTAGAAAATTTATCACATAATTGGGAGTTGTCCCAAGCATCGAGGATTCGATCCTGTTGTTCTGCAATAACAATGGTGTCGTTACACAAACAAAAGATCCATGAGCGCATCGGAAATCGAAACATGTAGAACGGAAGTACCATATTATTCATGAGGTCATCGCTCAATGAGATGTTGTCATATGTAAGATATCTTGAGAGGACAACATAGCAGACCCGCTTACGAATGCCTTGCCTCCGAGACTATATGATAGACATGTAGAGGCAATGGGTATTAGATACCATCAAATTTGGCACTAGAGAAAATGAGAGAAAATATTGGAGTTAGTGCTCGGCACGTCAAATTATGTTGTATTTATTGTAAATACGTGTATATTTATATTTTATTATGAATAAAATTAAGTAATTTTCATCATATATTTTTGTCTATGGTAAAGGCTTAAAAGACCTTAGAATGAATAGTTGTGACATAATTACAAAAGCGCCGCAATTGTTACTGAGAAATATCACAATATGATTCATTCTTAAAATATTCCCGATCAAGATTTACATATATGGTCGGTTAGTAAATCCATAAGACCGGTACATATCGTATATTAGAATTGTTCTAATGGTTTATCTCAGTAAACCATGAGTCTTGGGAGACTCATATAGACACGTAGGTATTTGTTGGATAACTACTAAACGACTCATTCAAAGATTTTTGATAGATGGTACACCAACGTCAATATGAATCTTTACAAGTCGAATAACATATTAGCTCATTTGACTTGTGATATCACTTTGGAAATGTGAGATATTCTTCATACTTTGATGACAGTCGCGTCAACGATCTTTTTATATCAGACCTCCGCCTGTTCGTTGGGTATGGACTGATACTCATGATATCCTGTGATGTATCCAGAGAGGATCTGTCAGTTCCGTGTACGGGATTTAGGTGTCCAATTTGTGATTCTTTGAAATCTTTGGCCGAGGTATGATTCGGAAATGAGTTCCTAATTTCTATTTTTATTAATTTTTGTTCAAGCATGTATGATATGTATGAGATATGTATGTTTCATGTTTCAAATGAATATGTATCTTGGATATGTATTTAGAGTACAAAACTTGGTGTTGGATGGTTTTAACCTTAACAAATTTCTTTTTTAAGCATGTGTAAATTGATTAATTAGTGAATTAATCTATAAAATTAAAATTTTCATTCTATAGTGATTTTACCACTCTAATGTTGCTAGAATTGTTCTTGGGACATTGTATTATGGTGATTAAATTTTGATGTAAATTAATTGGATTATTTTTGTGAATAAATTGAATTTTGGCATGAAAATTGGACAAAAAAAATAAAATTGGATCAGATCTGATTTTATTGTGTAAGAAAAAATATTTTTTTTGTGGAAAATTATGTTGTTTGGATGATTTTGGATGTGTATTGGGTGTGGATAAATTCCGAAAATTATTCTGGGGCGAAAACGGTGAAATTCATGTCGAAACGGGCTCATTGAGTCAAGCCAGTGAACCCAGCGACTGGACACTGTTCGGACAACCCAAGGTCTAACCAAACGCTACCCAAGTGACCGGGTTTCCCCGGCTCGGCTGTTGGTCAGCTGGTTTGACCTTTTGCCCGTTACGCGTAAATTTGTCGAAAAATATTTTCGTAAAATAATTCATCATGTAACAAAATATATTATGTTATTAAATATTAATAAATAATATATTTAAACTTATCTGAGTGAATTATAAATATTTTGTATTAATTAATTCGCTCGGGAAATTTTTTAAAATATTTAAAAATCATTTTCGCCCTCCGCCGCGAGCTTCCACTGCGCCTACCCCAACAAGTATGCAGTGATTAAATAAGCAATTAATTAATTAAAACTAAAAATAGACCTAAAAATTTGACTTCGTAAAGTCCAAGTGTCATCTATATAATGTGCTATAAATGCCATATATCTTTTTGTTTGTGTGCTTGATGTCCACATGTCTGTTGTAAAGGCAATCTTACTTGAAATACTCTCCATCAAACTTACCACCTTAGTCTTCTCTAATTGATACATATCCATTACTTCCCTTTTAATAGTATTACGAGAAATATCCTTCCACATTGGATTAAGGGAAGATAGAACTTTTCTAAATTCTCTATGCTCCACACAGCTTAAAGGGTACTCATGCAAAACAATCATCTCTGCAATATTCTTCCTTGTGACATTCGGATCAAAAACATAAGTCTCCATTTTGGCATTTCCTTCTCCATCTTTCACCACTTTCAACTTACCTGACAAACATTTTTCTAATTTCATTTGTTTTCGATTTGGACAAGTTCGTATATGGTCAAGTAAATGTCGAGTTCCATCTGTTGCTTGTGCTATAAGCTCTACCTTGAAATAATTGCATACCGATTTTGGTATCCCCATAATAATTTTTTTCCCATATGCGACCATGCTTCAGAAATTCTCTTTCTTTGTTGTATTGTAGGCTTCTGAATATCATTTACATGTACATTGTCTAATTCATCATCTACGTCTACTAGTTCTGGTATTTGAGTTGACATCATAAACCTACAATATTATTTTTTAAAAATTGAACAAATTAATTTTTATATAACTCAATAGTAAAAAAAAATGTAAAAGGCTTCAATGAAAGGGAATTCGTCAGGGTTTTAAATTTTTAATACCACACTTTTCATATTCTTTGCCTACCCAATGTGAGTGGTACTGGAAAGTTGGTAATTGTTAAGTGGTAGATGAGTTGGATAAATGATAATAAATAATATTTTTCCTATTTTTATTTAAAAAGTAATTAAATTTTTTACTACAAAGTTAATAATCAAAAAGTAAAAGTCAAATAGGTTTATTGAGCGGGTACGGGTTAGAGGGTCTTATATACCCGTACCCGGCCTGTATACCTAACGGGTATTAAAAATTATATCTGCACCCGGTCCGTTTTTAAAAATGATTGCTAAATACCCGTCTCTAACATATAAAGCCCCCGCGGGTCCCCATCCCCGCAAAGATTTTTGCCATCCCTAGCGAGAACAGTTCATCACAAATTTTTTTTGGCACATTTTTAGCGAGAATATTCAAACATTTTGGCGGGAAATTTGATTTATTTTTGAAAATTTTGATGGATAATTTAAAATAAAATTTTGTCACGATATTGTTGGAGTTGGTGCTCGATGCGCTAAATTTTATTGTATTTATTGTAAATACGATGTACATTATATTTTATTATGAATAAAATTAAGTAATTTTCATCAATATAATCTTATATATGGTAAAGGCGTAAATGACCGTATAATGAATAGTTGTGACATAATTACAAAAATGTCGCAATTGATACTGAGAAATGTCACAATATGATTCATTCTTAAAATTGTTCCTAGTCAAGATTTACATACTTGGTCGGTTAGTAAACCCGTGAGACCGGTAAGTGTCGTATATTAGAATTATTCTAATGGTTTATCTCAGTAAACCATGAGTCTTGGGAGACTCGTATAGACATGTAGGCATTTATTGGATAAATACTAAACGACTCATTTAAATATTCATGATAAATAGTACACTAACGTCAATAGGAATCTTTACGGGTCGAATAGCATATTAGCTCATTTGACTTGTGATACCACTGTGGAGATGTGAGATATCCTCCATCATTGATGGCAGTCATGTCAACGATCTTTTTAGATCAGACCTCCACCTGTTCGTTGGATATGGACTGATACTCACGATATCCTGTGATGTATCCAGAGAGGATCTGACAGTCTCGTGTATGAGATTTAGGTGTCCTATTTGTGATTCTTTGAAATTCTTGGCTGATGTATGATTCGGAAACGAGTTACGAATATCTGTTAAGAATCATAATTATATCGCGACACATGAATTGTTTATAGCGGATATTTGACATTTAATCTATATCTCCGAAACAATTCGGATAACCTATGACATAAGGATTATGTATATTCGATGACTTCGACTTCGATGGTTAAACTCGATTATCTGTGATCCTCGTAATTTGTGAGTGGACAAGTTACGGACATGGAAATAGTTTTCGTGACAGATAAACTTGAATCTAGAGAGTCCCACAATATAAAGTGTACTCATTGATCACTTGGGCAATTAATTATGGATTTTCGAATTATTCATAATTTACACATGCGTATTAAATAATGTGTATTTGTATACGATACATAATTTAGATTAGATACACATTATTAACCAATTAAATTTTGACACTTGATTTTTTATCATTATTAGTTAATTATTATTAATGGTGATAAAATGGAAGAATATTCTTGAAAGAATATTCCATGGCATTATTTTATTTTTGTTAATTAATTGAATAAATTTATTTATTTATTTATTTAAGATAAGAATATTATTGGAATATTCTTATTCATTTGGCAAAATTTGATTTGCTAACCATGTAATTTGGACACATGGATTTTAAATTTAAAAAATCAAAATAAAATCATTTTTGGATAAGATCAAATGGTGTCAATTTTATGGCCACAAAAATTATTATTTTTTGTTGAAAAAATGCCAAGAATTTCGGCCATTTGGATAGAAAATACATAAATGGAAATGGTTTCCATTTTTCCTAGGTTTTATCATTCTCAAGGGCTGAGAAAATAAAAGAAAAGAGAGATTAAGGTTTCGAACAATTCAATTAACACCAAAGGAGAAGAAATTGAGGAAATTGTAAGCTTGAAATTAAGGTAATGAAAGTTCCCAATTTCTAATTGCTTGATTTTGTTCTAAGCGTGAAAAAATGTATATGATATATATTTTACATGTCAAATATTATATGTATCTTGGATATATGTGTATGTAGATCAAATTTGGTGTTGTTTGTTTGTGTAAATTTTAATTGTTTTCTTTATTTAGCATGTGTAAATTAGATTAATTAGAGAATTAATCTAAATTTAAACTTATCATTCTAGAGTGATTTTGCCACTCCATGATTGCCTAGAATTGTTCTCGAAACTTTATAATGTGGTGATTTAATTTGGAGTAAGTTGATTGGATTAATTTGTGATTAAATTGGATTTTGGCTTTAAAAATTAGCAAAATATATTTCTAGATCAGATCTGATTTGTACACTTGAAACAAAATATTTTTCATGTAAAAATATGTTGTTTGGGTGATATTGAATGTGTATTGGGTGGCGGATAAATTCTGGAAATTGTTCCGAGGCGAACATGCGAGAAAACGATGAAATTTACATCAAAACGGGCTCCATACGTGCCAGCTGTGATCCCAACGAACTAGGCGTTGTTCGGGCAGCCCAAGGGCTGACAGAACACTGCCCAAGTGTCTGGGGTGGCTTGGCTTGGTGGTTGGTCAACCGGTTTGACCGTTTGCCCGTTACGCATAGATTTGTCGAAAAATATTTTCGTAAAATAATTCGTCGTGTAAATAATATATTTAAACTTATTTGAGTGAATTATAAATATTTGATATTAATTAATTCGCTCGGGAAAATTTTTTAAATGTTTAAAAATCTTTTTCGCCCTCCGCCGCGCGCTTTCGCTGCGTCTACCCATACAGATATGTGACCATATATTTCTGTCACATGATATTATATTTTATCACAATATGTGACATTATATATTTTTCATGAAAAGTTATGCCTGAAAAAATTTAAAAAAAAATCTATAATTACCTAAAATAGAAACTGCAAATCAAATATATACATATATATATATATATATAATATATATATATAATATATATAATATATATATATATATATATATAATATATATATATATATATTAACAATTCTGAACCAACCAAATATTTCTTTATAAGTTTTATGATCTTGATAGATGACGGAGCCACGGTTGCCCCCACTGGGCACCACTATTTTTTTTTATATAATTATATATATATATATATATATATTATATATATATATATATAATATATATATATATATATAATATATATATATATATATATATATATATATATATATATATATATATATTAGAAAATCTAAATAATTAAACAACACCCATAAATACATTATTTATTAATTTTTTAGTTTTATTTTTTTAATATAATATGTAGGCCCAAGCACAAATTACTTAAAAAAATTCCAATACATTTTTGCATCAATCTTATTTCTTAACATATCTAAAATAATTATATTTAATTTGAATGTGTATAGATAATTGACTATTTTTCATTTTAAATCCTCTCATTTATGTGTTTTTCCATTTGCAAAAGAATATGGATTACATTTAAATAAAAAAAAATTAACTATATTTATACTTAAGTTTGGTTATTGATATTCTAATTTATTTATATATTTGTAGTGATTCTTTTACTAAACCACATCGTGTATAGTTTTTATGTATAAAATATTCACATATTAATATAAACATAATTATTTTGAATATATTTATTTTTTATTATAGTTGTTCAAAGCACAAATATTGCGTTTTAGTACTAGGCTTTTAATATTTAATTAAAAAAGTGATTAAATCTACAATAAATTAGCGGAAATTTAGTATATAATATACTACATAAACTTAAATTACATAATTTGTAAAATAAATTTTTACTTAAATTTTTAGGGTAAATTGGTATTTTTATAAATTATGAATAAAAATATAATTTTGGAAAATTTGGGTTAATTTATAAGTTTAAAAACTATGGACTATTACATAATTTTCAAAAGTAAATGAATTATCTTGTAATTTCAAAAAATATGTATGAATTCATTATATATTATTTTGGTAAAGATAAAATTTAGCCTTCACTAACTGAAATTTCTGCATACGCCACTGCATACATATAGCGAAACAATACAAATTAAAGTGAATGTACCACTCCTACAAAAAAAAAAAAAATAAATAAATAAATGTGAATCATTTTCATTTTGTAAATGTTTGATTGTCTCTTCTAGAGTAGCCTGTCAAAAAATGTGAACTTAATGTGCTACACATACACTCAAAAGAAAAGGACTCATAAAGAAAGATGGTTAAATATATCAAGAAATTTTTGTAAAATAACTAAAAGATAGCAGATATCCCCAAAGAATAATGTCATTTTAATTTTTTTTTCTACCTCTATCTGTATATGAGTTTCTCTTTCATTTTGTAATAGGTGACTGTCTATTCCAAAAATAGGTGGTATGAGCTGTATGGCTAAGAGAGACAGCTCTCTATGTTTCTCTTTAATCTGAAAATGTACAAATTGTTTTTTCTTTTTTTTTTTAAAAAAACAAAAAACAAAAAACAAAAAGGTGGAGATTTCTAGGCAATGGATAAAATTGAAAATTCAGACAACTAACCCCTCTGCTATAAAGATAATACACCAAATGATGCACCCACATGAGCCATTAAAGTCACCTCACCTCCCGATGAAACAAGTTTTTAGATCCAATACTATACTTGTGTTATGCAACTATCAATTCAAAAAAGCATTCAATGGATATAAACATCTGACATAGTTTGATGAGAATAATCTTTTCTATACCGCGGAGAAAATCTAACGAAGGAGGTATCACATCATTCATGTAATAATTCAATAATCAATTGCCACTCATGTTAAAATGTTAAAATATAACTAAAAAATAGATATTAAATCATACATATCATTTACTAATTTGTTGTTAATATCACGTCACTCATATTTCTGTTACACTTTACTCCTACACTAAGACATCTGTCATCACATCATAAAATGTGTCCCTGGCTATAAAGATAAGGGTTATATTAGAGCACTGATTAAGAATTTATTTAAGGAATGTTTTGACATTATTTTTATGGGAAATGAAAAAAATTATCAAATTATTAATTATTTTTTTATTTTTCCCATCAAAATTTTTCTTAATTAATTTGTAACGAGTACCCTAAAGATATTCGTTAACATTACCCTAAAGATAATACACTAGATCCAATACTGTACTTCTATTGTGTCAACTATCAATTCAAAAAAGCATTCACTAGATTTTTTTTTATTTTTTTATTTTTTTATTTATTTTTTTTTTTTTGAAATCGTTGGAAACCCCGCCACCAAACCACCCATTCTGGGCCGCGGCGCAGATAAAACCCCCGGCTGCCCCAGGCTCTTACAAGAAGTTGCACCCCCTGGATTCGAATCTAGAACCTCAAGGTGAGATTCTGGACCCTTCACCACCAAGCCACACCCCTTGGGGCAAGCATTCACTTAGATATTATAAACATCTGACATAGTTTGGTAAAAATAATATTTTCTACACTACGACATCTCACAATGTGTATCAAAACGATAAGATGGTTCATTAATCAATAATATTCAATGAGCCATATGAAATTTGAATTACTGGGGTATACAATAAAAATTTTAAAACAAAACAAATCAAAGAGAGAAACCAATGACAAAATCAAATCCATAAAAGAAAATTAGTAAAAAGTACCCCCACAATACCAAATATCCTAAAACTTAACATTATTTGGTTAAAATACTAAATGTTCCTAATTATTTTTTTTTTCCAAATTATCATTCATCATTTATTTGTAAATGATAGGCAACAAGGTGTCAAGCTCCAATTCATATACACTTGCAATCAAACTCTATTTTTTAATTGACCATCCAGGAAATTACTCTGTACAGATTTATGCATCACACAATCCTCTCAAATGCAGCCAACAGAAAGCCAAACTTCAAAAGCACCCTAATGTGAAACCAAAATGAAAAATAACATAATTAAAAATCCCTAATTTCTGCATATCAGAAGGTCAAAACTCAAACAAATCTCAAGTCAAAAATAATAAATTTACTCACACTTTTACTTAATTTTATCATAACTCTCACTGTAGTTACAATAAATTACTATAGCTCACTATAGCTACAGTTCACCTGCTGACAATATGAGACCATCTTACTAACGAAACTATTTTTCCACCGAGAATATAGTGTAAGGGTTGGTGCTCACAGCGCCAATTCCCGGTTGTATTTCCTTGTAAATACTTCTGTAAAACAATATTATTATGAATAATATACGCAGTTTCTTTAATATAATGAATCTTATAATATGGTAAAGACGTAATGACCTTAGAATGATTAGTCACGATACAGTTGCAAAAGCGTCGCAACGGACATTGACAAGTATCATGACGTTGTCATTCTCAGACAGTTCCTGGTCAAGGTTTACACTGCTTGGTCAGTATAGTAAACCCGTTGAGACCGGTACAAGTCGTATACTGGAATATATGATTCCAATGGTTTCTCAATGAACCATAAGTCTTGGAGACTGGTATAGACCTGTAGGTGTTTATATTGGATAAACACTGAACGACTCACCGAAGATTCTTAATGGATGGTACACCAACGTCAATAAGAATCTTCTTGGTTGAGTAGCACTTGTGATTCTTAGACTTGAGATGCCATTGTGGGCACATGAGACATTTTCTACACTTAGATGGCAGTCACGTCACCGATCTATTTAGATCAGACCTCCGCCTGTTCGTTGGGTGTAGATAGATCCTCAGTGTGTCCTATGTGTGTCAAGATAGGATCCGTCAGTTCTGTGTACCAGAGCATAGGTAGTCCATACAATTAGCAATAAGATAAATCCATGGGCCCGTGGTAAAGTTTAGAAGCTAGTTCTAAACATTCTTGTGAGAATTGCTAATAGAATAGTCGACTGGATAATCCCCATAGAGATTTGACGTTTACATCTATATCTCTGGGATAAATCCGGATACCTGTGACGGAGGAATTAAACATCTGCCATGACCTCGACCTGTATGATTCAGCCAGTTTATCCGTGATCGTCATAATTTATGGGTGGATAAATTATGGACACGAAATTGGATTTTGTGACGGATACGCCTGAATCTAGAGAGTCTCAATAATGAAATAAACTCGTAGAGCACTAGAGCAACATTAATAAACAATACTGATTGTTTATAAAGTCGTTTAAAGGTTAAACGCAAAATACACGTGTAGGGACCCGATAGTCATTTACTAGATTATTGTGTATTTACATTTAATACTTGATTAATTTAAATACACCTTAATTAATAGTCAAAATGAGTTATTTGACTTATTTCCTAAATGAATATATATTTTTAATATTTAATGTAAATATTATAAATATATTTAATATATTTGTATTTGATTAATTAATTAATTATTTAATTGTTAAATGATTAAATTAATTAAAAATATAAATATCTTACATTAGGATATTTAATGTAATGATGAAAGTTGCCTTTGTTGACTTAAACAAATATCTAATAAAGTTGTATTATGATATTTATGCAAGTTGATAAAGTAATAAAGTGAAATGAAATTGAAATTTATATTTGTTGCATTTGGTTTGTGAAATTTCGGCCAAGGCATATTTTTGCCTTAATATAAATTGTTTTCATTTTCATTTCATTTAACTAAACCTAATACAGTTTACCAAAAGAGAAAACTCCATTGAAGAAGAAAAGGAAAGCTTGAGAAAGAAAGAAAATTCAAAGAAAGCTTGGAATTTTAGTAAGTTTTTTAAACTTACTATTAGAGAGGAATTTGTTCCTTATGTTCTAGGCTTTAACATGTGGTGATCTTAGATTGTTTCTTTCTTTATTTCTTTATGATTTTGTTGATGGAAGTTTTGGTGAAGTGAGATGCATGTGTAATGAAGATAACATGTAACTATTGTAGTTATAATTATTCTTTTAAGGTTTATGAAACCAAGTTGCTATTCTAGAGTTGTTGACCCACTCTTAAATGACCTAGATTTGATCTTGAGTTATTTCATTGTGTTGAGACTTGAATTGGATGAAAGATTGATGATTGAACTAATTGATTTGGTGTATTTAGCCTAATTTGACCAATTTGTTGAAATTGAGAAATTAGGGTTTATAACCAATTCCAAATTTGGGGCTTTTGAGATATGTTGTGTATTTGTGTGTGTATATGATGCATATAAAGTTTCATGTTGATTGGATTTCATTTGGATGAGTTTTGAAGCATGAAATGACAAAATGCACAAACCCCCCCCCCCCCTTGGAGGCTCTCGGCCAAGAATAATAAAATGGGGATTTTGGTTCTTTTGGTGTTTTGATGTTTTGAACATGCTAAGTTCATCTTAGAAATGATTTAGAATCATTCAAAATTGATTGGATCAATTTCGGACTAAAATGGACAAAATACCATATAAGGGTAATTTGGTAATTTCACTTGAATATGATTTATTTGAAATTTTATTTCATAATTTGATTATTGGAATGTTAAATAAATATGTTTATTTAATAAATCCGAGAAAAAGTTTTGAAATCCGAAATACGATTTTCGCCGCTTCCGCTGCGTTACCGGATTCACCCCGTAATAAAACCCCTTCATATAGATTAAGCATCCACATCAACATTGGTATTATCTCAAATTTTTAGATGCAAACAAGGTATCTAGTGTTGCAAAATTGATGTAAAATGTACCGATTAGGAAGTCAAAGACAAACCATATGATGTATATACACAAATAAAATAAAATTAATATATCATTTCAATTATCAAACATCAAAGCATTAAGTAAGAGATACAACAAGAGCAAATAAATAATTAAACTGTCTGTAATTGGATCTAAACTAACAAATGAAGACCTACTAGGATCAAACAAACTTATTAGACATATGATCATAGGTAATGAAATACATATCAATTATCGTTCTTGGTCCAGTGGAAACTCTATAAGATAATTGTTTTTGGGGGTCCAAGTCAAAGATTCGAAAATTGACGGTATTGTATTTCTTATATTTTGTTTTTAATTTTTTGATAGATAATATCATATCATAATTCCGTCATAAAGTTTGTGATAATAAAATTTCTATCATAAAATCGTCACAATAATTCGTGATAGAATATATTCTATCATAATTCTGTCACAAACCTTCATGATAGAGTATATTTTATCATAACTCTGTCATAAATTTTCATAATAGATAAAATCTTATCATATGTCCGTCATAAACTTTCTAATAGAAAATATTATCATTAGTCTACCAGAATATGTGATAGAAGGGTTTTTGCTCAGAAAATATCACGGAATATCTATCAATATAGGCTTGTTTTCTCGTAGTGAGTTAATAGATAGGTTAAAATCCAAGGCTCTAAATAACCTTAATTACTCAAATACAAGCCTACTCCCAACATTCAATTCATTCAACACTTCAATATCCCCTACACCATCCACAATCTCAAGATATGATAATTGATTCAATTTATTCGATTAGTGCAAAAATATCATTCAATTCAATATATACTCAAATATCTCAATTTATTCAAATATAAGCAAATAAAAGTAAAGAGATGGGTTTGGAGATTACACACAAGGCTTTTATATGGTTCGGAAAATTCCTCTACGTCTACGCCTCCAAGTTATTTGAGCTAGAGGATTCACTAATCCACTCATCTTTCTAGGTGCCAATGAAATCCTTACATAATTCTTCTTTTTTCAAGCTCGAAGATGATCTAAACAAACTTTCCGGTGTGAATTAAACCTCTTACAGTCTTCTTTAAGGGATTAAGATTACCCAAGTGTTGGATTACAAATAAATGGACAACAAAGCTTTAATAATGAATAAAGATCATAAGTATTGATTTAGCTTGATTATGATGTAACAAGTTAAGAGCTCATTTAGTGATCAAAATATAAATTATGAATAAATTTAAGATGTGTGATCAAGTGAAAAATGACCGCAAAATACTCAATTTATAGTTGACTTTTGAAACTAGTTGATATGCTATTTTTGTCGAGGTTGGTCGACCTATGTCGCATAGATCGATCGACCTATCACTGACGTGGCATATGGCCATTTAAATATAATGATAAATTTTAAGAAAATCTGGTCAATCGAAGTCAACCACAGTCGATCAAATTTTGAGGTACAGTCGATTGAACTTGTCAAAACTCACTTTCTGAGTTTCTACCTTAGTTCAATCGGTATAGAACCACCATCGATCGATTTATCTTATCAAAACTTCAAAAACCTTGCATGTTAGTCCCAATTTTAAAAGCAAAAGATGTACCGACTTACTTAAACCCAAATATTTTGATATCAAACAGAAACTTTTCATCAATATAAAATAATTATTTTAAATTCACAAAGCTTAAAATGATAAATCATTTAAGTTCAAAACCTTTATATACGAACAATCCATTTTTTCCATAATATTACTTATTTATGGCCAGACCTATTGTTTTTTATATATGTATTTGATCTGATATCGATTAAATTGAAACTAAATCTGTGTATTTATATTTAATACATGATTTTATTAAATACACATGAATAATTATCATATATAATATTTTGACACTTATCATTAATATATGTATTTAGTTATTTAGTGTAAATAAAAATACATATATATAGATATTTGTATTAATTAATTAATTAATTTTTAAATAATTAAGTAATTAAAAATAAAATATCTAATGTCATCATTATTTTGGGAAATGGCTAAGTCTACTTGGTTACAAATGTCAAGTTTAATAAAGGTAATAGTTATCAAAGTATTTGACAAACCAAATGATCATTTTACCCCCTTTGATTTTCGTCCAATATAGGCCTATAAATATGAGTGAAATTTGTCTCATTTGTAATTTTAAAAAAAAAATAAAATAAAATCAAGCTTCCAAGAGTATAAAAAAAAAAGAGAGGTTTGAGGGAAAATAAAAGTGTTAAGAGCTTTTATTGAAGAAAAATTGAAAACTAATATACTTTTCTTACTTTCTTCAATTGGAAAATTATTTCTTTGGTTCTATCTCTTTACATGTGATGTAAATTTATTTTTTTCTCTATCTTGAATATATGTTGAGATGGTTGGATGCCTTGAAAAATGAATTAATGCAAGTGCAAAGAAGCTAATAGACTTAATTAGTATAAAATAAGGTTATTTAGATTCTTTGATAACAAGTTGTCATTCTGTAGAGTTATGACCGCTCTTGTAATACCTAAAATTGTACTTAAGTTTTTCATTTGTGGTGGCATTGATTGGTTTAGATATTAATTAGATTAATATGGAAAAAATTGGATTTAAAGCATGAAAATGATTATTTTATATCCATGTCAGATCTGAAAATTCAGGAAATTTTATGATGAAAAATATATTATTTAAATATATTAGATGTGTATTGGGCATTAGAATAACTTCCGAATTATTTCAAAATGAAAATACGCGAAAATAGTGAAAAATGGCATTACCGGGTGAGTTTCGGTCTTACAGGATAAATGCTTGTCCAAATAGTGAATTGGTCATTCAGTTTAGGCAGTCCACGAACTTCCTAAATACTATGGGACTGATATGGGCAGCCCCGTGTGGTATTGGTTGGTCAGTTCGATCGAAAACGTATTTTATGCCATTTAATAGAAAAAACTTTTCATAAATATTTCTTTGTATTTTCTAAATTAATTATGTTGTTATTTGATATCGAATGTTTAGATGAAATATGAATGAATTATTCCTTTAGGATATTGAATTTGTATTCGGTAAGTTTAAAAATTTTAAGACTATGATTACTTCCAAGAATGGCCCTTGCGCATAACGCAGATAGATTCTGTTTGATGTTGCAATTAAAAAAAAATGATGAACAAATTGTGATTTATAAACAATGTTTTTTTCTATATTTTTAGGGTAAAAAGAATTATATTTTCACCTGATTTATTAATTTTTCTCTTAAGTTTATTTTTTTTACACTTCCGCATCTTTTTAAAATTACAATTGAAATTATTCTTAGTCATAAGTTTAAGATTCACATTTATAAATGAAGGGTTTGAATGATCAACTTTATAATGACTTGTCTTCAAATCGTTCATTTAAAAAATGAATCCATTTTTATCGATCATTATAATACTTCTAGAAAATCGAAATTCTTAATAAATGAATGAAGAATATCATAATTTTTATTAAATAAGATACCAAAATAAATGATCAACTCATTTCATAACAGATTTAAACACATAAAATGACTCATTTCATAACAGATTTAAACACATAAATGATCCTTCTGTTTTTATCTATGTCTAGGTCAAATTCCAATTACAACGCACATATGAAAATCACAGTTTTGTAAACAGTAATCCAACAAGAAAATTACTCGCATGAATGGTCCTTTCATGTTATTCTCTGATTATAAAATAGGGTAAAATTCTAATTATGACACATATAGAGAGACTCGAACTTAAAAACATTCCTAACAAACTCAAGTTAAAAGAACTTCTTACCAAATCACATTTTGACCGAAAATGGTCCAAGAGGAAAATTACTTCCCAGAATAGTCGTTATAGATAGATTCTGTTTGGTGTGCGATTAAGAAAATATGATGAATAAATAATGGTTTATAAATAATATTATGTAATTTTATTTTATACTAAAATAATTACTGGTGGAAAAAATTAAAAATCTTAACTTCTACAAAATTCATTTTAAAAAAATAAATCATGATTATTAATTGTAATTTTTTATTATTAACCAAACACTTAAAAATTATATTTTTAACAAAACATGGTTTTATTATCTCAACATAACTCAAACCACAACACCAAATAAAATTATATAACTTAAAAGAAATTTCTTGCCAAGTCACATTTGACAGAAAAATAATATAAGAGAAAATTATTTTGTCAAGTAGACCCGGTCACGGTTACGGTTCGGAACCGAAACCGAATCGAACCGGATGGAACCGTAAGGTTACGGTTCCATTTGATTCTGGTTCCAAAATCAAAACCGAACCGAAATACATTTCGGTTTGGTTATGGTTTTACATAATTTGGAACTGTAACCTTAAGGTTAGGTTCGGTTCGAGTTCGGAACCAGAATTAAACCACCTTTTTTTCTTTTTTTCTCCTGAAAAATAAATGACCGAACCAGAATCGAACAAATTTTTTCGATTCGATTCTGGTTCGGTCCAGTTCTATCGTTCTAAAAAATTAAAACCGTAACCGAACCAGTTCAAAATCGATTCGGTTACGGTTGACAGAAAATGGTCCTCCAAGAGGAAAATTACTTCCAACAATGATCATTTCGCGACGCAAATATGATTTGTTCGGTGTTTTAATTATTTAAAAAAAAATGATGAACAAATGATGGTTTATAAACAAAAAATTTTTCAATATTTTAGGGTTAAAAAAAAACAATTTTCATCTGATTTTTTAATTTTTCTCTATTTTTGTACACTTTTGTGTCTTTTTAAAATTATAGTTGGAATAAGGGTGGCAACGGGCCGGGCCAGGCCCGGGCTTTGAAAAGCCCGGTGTCACGGGCCGACTTTTCCCTTAACGGAAAAAGGGCTCGTGCGGTACTTACCACGGTCACGTCCCGTGTAAGTCAGCCTTCTCAAAACCTCTGTCCCTAATTTCCCATTGTTGGGGAGGGAACAGACCCGTAATTTTATTGATTTATGAAAGCTCACAAGCTATCTCGAAGCATACACATGCGGGCCCGCACAATACAGGGACCCGGCACTCGAATAGTGCAACCGGATACAAAATATGGCATTTTCCGCCAACTCAATCTCGACAATACACCATTGTCCATACGTTGTCTAAGGGCGAGAGGGTTCACGGCTAAAGCCCCAGACCACCGAAGCCCCCTTGGCCACACCCAAGGTTCACCTAGGCTTCCCCCCTAAAGAGGTTTTAAAGACAATTGCACATGTCTCACCAGTATACACATCTAGCGCTTGAGTTGTCACACCCCTCTCTAAAATCTATCTTAAGAGGAGTTTCTGAGAACTCTTCCGGGCATTCAATAAGCCACAATATAAGTGACTTTGTGTTAAAATATCGTCCCCAAATGAACTCATCTTGATGGTTTTCCGCAACACCCCCCACTTTTGCGGAAAAGACCCAAAAGTGGACACACTGCCAAAATCTCCCGGCAAATCTCCAAATCCAGCTCTGGGGCTGAAATTTTCCCAATACAAGTGACCATAAGATTCACTTTGGAATTTGGTCCCACTCGATTCGACACCCCGGGTCGTTAGCTCCTTCACAATGCACCAAATTAGGCCAACGTCTAGCCATGTGCTAGCACATCTCTAATTCTCCCGACAAACTTCCAAACGGGACCCCACGGGCGAAAACTCCCCAGTACATAGGCCCATGAGAGATACTTAGGACCTAGAGTGAGCTCAATTCGGCACTCTGAAACATAAAGTCCTTTACAACGCACTAAAATTACACCTGCGCTAGCGGCAACCTAGCGTATCTCTAAATCTCCCGATAAACTTCCAAACGGGACCTCATGGGTGAAATATGTCTAGTACATATGCCCATAAGAATTACTTAGGGCTTGGAGCTAGCTCGATCCGGTACTCCGGAACATAAGCTCCTTCACAACGCTGCACAACTAGGCCAGCTCCTAGCGGCAAGCGAGCACGTTTCTAAATCTCCAGGCAACGTCCGAATATTACTACACAGATGAAATATCTCCAGTACAAGGTCATATAAGAGATATATTTGACTAGGAACGAGCTTTATCTTATGTCCCGAAACATGGGCTCCTTTATAAAGCGACTGCACGTCCTAGTCTGAAGCTAGGACCGTGACACCCGGCCTGAGCCTGACCAAAAAAAAATTGGCCCGAGCCCGGTCCGTCTCGGGCCGGGCTCGGGCCCAGTCTTAAATCAGGCCCGAATGTTTTCCAAAAAATTATTTCGTCAAGTAGACCCGGCCACGGTTACGGTTCGGAACCGAAACCGAACCGAACCGGATGGAACCGTAAGGTTATGGTTCCATTTGATTATGGTTCCAAAATCGAAACCGAACCGAAATATATTTCAGTTTGGTTACGGTTCTACATAATTTGGAACCGTAACCTTAAGGTAAGGTTAGGTTCAGTTCGAGTTCGGAACCAGAATTAAACCACATTTTTTCTCCTGAAAAATAAATGAACGAACCAGAATCGAACAAATTTTTTCGATTCGATTCTGGTTCGGTCCAGTTCTATCGTTCTAAAAAATTAAAACCGTAACCGAACCAGTTCAAAATCGATTCGGTTACGGTTGACAGAAAATGGTCCTCCAAGAGGAAAATTACTTCCAACAATGATCATTTCGCGACGCAAATATGATTTGTTCGGTGTTTTAATTATTTAAAAAAAAATGATGAACAAATGATGGTTTATAAACAAAATTTTTTCAATATTTTAGGGTTAAAAAAATATACAATTTTCATCTGATTTTTTAATTTTTCTCTATTTTTGTACACTTTTGTGTCTTTTTAAAATTATAGTTGGAATAAGGGTGGCAACGGGCCGGGCCAGCCCGGGCTTTGAAAAGCCCGGTGTCACGGGCCGACTTTTCCCTTAACGGAAAAAGGGCTCGTGCGGTACTTACCACGGTCACGTCCCGTGTAAGTCAGCCTTCTCAAAACCTCTGTCCCTAATTTCCCATTGTTGGGGAGGGAACAGACCCGTAATTTTATTGATTTATGAAAGCTCACAAGCTATCTCGAAGCATACACATGCGGGCCCGCACAATACAGGGACCCGGCACTCGAATAGTGCAACCGGATACAAAATATGGCATTTTCCGCCAACTCAATCTCGACAATACACCATTGTCCATACGTTGTCTAAGGGCGAGAGGGTTCACGGCTAAAGCCCCAAGACCACCGAAGCCCCCTTGGCCACACCCAAGGTTCACCTAGGCTTCCCCCCTAAAGAGGTTTTAAAGACATTGCACATGTCTCACCAGTATACACATCTAGCGCTTGAGTTGTCACACCCCTCTCTAAAATCTATCTTAAGAGGAGTTTCTGAGAACTCTTCCGGGCATTCAATAAGCCACAATATAAGTGACTTTGTGTTAAAATATCGTCCCCAAATGAACTCATCTTGATGGTTTTCCGCAACACCCCCACTTTTGCGGAAAAGACCCAAAAGTGGGCACACTGCCAAAATCTCCCGGCAAATCTCGAAATCCAACTCTAGGCTGAAATTTCCCCAGTACAAGTGACCATAAGATTCACTTTGGAATTTGGTCCCACTCGATTCGACACCCCCCGGGTCGTTAGCTCCTTCACAATGCACCAAATTAGGCCAACGTCTAGCCATGTGCTAGCACATCTCTAATTCTCCCGACAAACTTCCAAACGGGACCCCACGGGCGAAAACTCCCCAGTACATAGGCCCATGAGAGATACTTAGGACCTAGAGTGAGCTCAATTCGGCACTCTGAAACATAAAGTCCTTTACAACGCACTAAAATTACACCTGCGCTAGCGGCAACCTAGCGTATCTCTAAATCTCCCGATAAACTTCCAAACGGGACCTCATGGGTGAAATATGTCTAGTACATATGCCCATAAGAATTACTTAGGCTTGGAGCTAGCTCGATCCGGTACTCCGGAACATAAGCTCCTTCACAACGCTGCACAACTAGGCCAGCTCCTAGCGGCAAGCGAGCACGTTTCTAAATCTCCAGGCAAACGTCCGAATATTACTACACAGATGAAATATCTCCAGTACAAGGTCATATAAGAGATATATTTGACTAGGACGAGCTTTATCTTATGTCCCGAAACATGGGCTCCTTTATAAAGCGACTGCACGTCCTAGTCTGAAGCTAGGACCGTGACACCCGGCCTGAGCCTGACCAAAAAAAAATTGGCCCGAGCCCGGTCCGTCTCGGGCCGGGCTCGGGCCCAGTCTTAAATCAGGCCCGAATGTTTTCCAAAAAATTATTTCGTCAAGTAGACCCGGCCACGGTTACGGTTCGGAACCGAAACCGAACCGAACCGGATGGAACCGTAAGGTTATGGTTCCATTTGATTATGGTTCCAAAATCGAAACCCGAACGAAATATATTTCAGTTTGGTTACGGTTCTACATAATTTGGAACCGTAACCTTAAGGTAGGTTAGGTTCAGTTCGAGTTCGGAACCAGAATTAAACCACATTTTTTCTCCTGAAAAATAAATGAACGAACCAGAATCGAACAATTTTTTTCGATTCGATTCTGGTTCGGTCCGGTTCTATCGTTCTAAAAAATTGAAACCATAATCGAATCAGTTCAAAATCGATTCGGTTACGGTTGACAGAAAATGGTCCTCCAATAGGAAAATTACTTCCAACAATGATCATTTCGCGTAACGCAAATATGATTTGTTTGGTGTTTTAATTATTTAAAAAAAAATGATGAACAAATGATGGTTTATAAACAAAATTTTTTCAATATTTTAGGATTTAAAAAAAAAATACTATTTTCATCTGATTTTTTAATTTTTCTCTATTTTTGTACACTTTTGTATCTTTTTAAAATTATAGTTGGAATAAGGGTGGCAACGGGTCGAGCCAGGCCCGGGCTTTGAAAATCCCGGCCCGAGCCTGACCAAAAAAAATTTGGCCCGAGCCTGGGAAAAGCCCGGTCCGTCTCGGGCCGGGCTCGGGCTCGGGCCCGGTCTTAAATCAGGCCCAAATGTTTTCCAAAAAAAAAAAAAATCAAATACAATTTATATTATATAAATATATCATCAAAATTAAAAACATGCAAAAAAAAAAAAAAAAAAACATTCACACTATATATAAAGATAATTCACAATTTAAATGCTAAAAATAAATAAAAATGTTACAAACATGAATAAAACATATATTTATAGATATATAATTTTTTTTTTTTTTTTTTGGTTTTGGTTTTGGCACGGGCCGAGGCCAAAATTGTAAAGCCGGACCCAAGCCGGAATTTGGTCAAAAGGCCCGGCCCAAGTTTTTTTTTACCTGGGGCCGGGCCAAAGCCTGAACGGACCGGTCCGGGCCAGTCAGGCCCGGGCTTTTCTGTCACCTTAAATTAGAAGTATTCTTATTTATAAGTAAGACCCACATTTATAAATGAAATGGTTCGAATGATCAACTTTATTATGAGTTCTCTTCAAATCGTTCATTTAAAAAGATGAATCCACTTTTATTGATGATCATAATATTTCTAGAAAATTGAAATTCTTAATAAATGGATGAAGAATATCACAATTTTTGATAAATAAGATACCAAAATGAATGATCTCAGCAAGAAATAATCACATAAATGATCCTTCCGCCTTTATCTATGTCTATGAAAAAAGGTCAAAAAAGGTCAAATTAAGGATGGCAACGGGCCGGACTGAGCCAAAGCCCGGTCAGGCCCAGACTTTTTTTGCCACCCTTAGATCAAATTTCATGAAGACCCTAACTTAAAAGCACTCTAAACAAACTTATGTTAAAAGGACTAATTATCAAATCACATTTTTATAACTAATAATCCAACAAGAAAATTATTCCCAAGAATGGTCCTTTTGCCTTTAACATTATTCTCTTATTATAAAAGAAAGAGGGAGAGATTCTTTGATGCAACAGTGGTATGAGTGACGTGATATCACAAGCAAATTAAAAAATGACATGTATATTTTCTTCACCTATTTTTTAGTTATTGTTTAACTTTTAAGCACACGTGGCAGTGGATGATTGACTTGTTACATGGATGACGTGATACTACTGTTGTATAGAAGATGGTAGAATTCTAATCATGACCCATATAGAGAGACTATTCTTAACAAACTCAAGTTAAAAGGACTTCTTACTAAATCACATTTTGACCGAAAATGGTCCAAAGAGGAAAATTACTTCCTTCCACGTAACGCAAATAGCTTCTGTTTGATATTGCGATTAAAAAAATATGATAAATATATGATTGTTATAAATAGTTTAATGTAATTTCATTTCATACTAAAAAATAATCAGTGTGTTTTTTTTTTACTATTTTGCTAGTGGGAAAAACTAAAAATTTTAACTTTTATAAAATTCAATTTTTAAAATAAATCATAATTATCAATTGTAATTTTTTATCATTAACCATACCATATTTTGAACAAAATATAATTTTATTAGTTAAACTAAAATTATAAAACTTAAAATAAACTTCTTGTCAAGTCATATTTTGACCAAAAATAGTAGAAGATTAAATTATTCCAACAAGTCGGTTCTGGACCCTAGGCAACCTAGGCCAGTGCCTAGAAAAAATTGAGTTGAGTTTTTTATATTATGATATTAAAAATTTTAAACTTGAAGAATAAAAATTGAATTTAGGCACAACTCTAATATATTGTTTAGGCCCAATTCATATATACAACATTATTATTTTTTTTTTAAAAAAAAAACAGACATATTTTTTAAAAAAAAAACAGACATATTTTATCTTAAAATAAATGGCCCATTTCTAAAAGTCTGCTTAGGACCCCTAAATCTCAGGTCTGACACTGCAAGCATAGAAAAAAACTCTTAATTTTATGCTTGAGATTGACCACCGACAAACTAACTAGCAATTCACATTCTTTGGTTTGATTTTTTTTTTTTTAATATCAATCTTTGATTATTTTTATGATGAGTTTACGTGTTCGAAATGGTTTGAAATATTGGACGAAAATCATTGACCTCCCCATGGACCATAATTTTCATCCCCATAAATGAAAATAAAAAATAACAATTAGTAAAAGGATTATGTTAAGGGCACTTATTAAGAACCCATAAAAGGAAATTTTGATATTATTTTTATAGGAAATATAAAAAATTATCAAATCATTAATGACTTTTTTCTTTTTCCCATAAAAAATTCTCTTTAAATGGATTCTTAAGGAATACCTTAAGGGCACTTGTTAGCATTTCTCATAGCAAAAACATTTGCATCTAAAACCCTAGCTTAAGGACCCACTATTCAAATAGAATATATGCGAGGACGAACACGTGGCCAATCTCTGAACAAAGGGAGATCTTCTAGAACTTCCTATTGAAACAAAACTCTTTAACCATTAAATGATAGGGACACATAAGGTTATCAACTTTGTCTGATTTTTGGAAGCATATCTAATCCCGCTTTCGAATAATTGTAGCCTAATCTCTCTCCTTTATCTTTGCTTTCTTGATAAAGATTTCATCACTGTACACAACAATCTTATCTACTATATGTTTGTTGTATATTGTCATTCGCATTTTAAAACATAAATTCAACCCAAAGAGAATTTTACAATCTTAGAAAGCAGGGAAGGGCTACAAGGATACCTGAAACATTTTTATACAAAGACCAACATACTGATTTTTCAAAATGGTTAGGCTCTTCCTCAGCCAGTTCCAGCTCCTCGTCGAAGCAAATACTTGTTTGTACCAGTCCTGGGTTCATAAATCAAATCGCATTCTAACAAATCTTTAACAATAATATATAGAACTTGATTACAAAACGAGAAAATAGATCATACCAAAGAGATCAAGACATCAAAAGATCGATCCAGCACAACCAACTTGCTCCACTAGCTCATTTACATAACCTGCCCAACTATGTGGCTTCCCAATCAGATCCTCCAACTCGTGAAAAAGTTGTGTGTCATCCACAGCTACACGTTCATCCTCAGTCCCATTCTCTGCAACTGAACTGTCCCCAAGTAAGTTTCTGACCAACGTGTTATAAACAGAAAACGACTCTTGACTATCGCGTGTTCCACTTCCACACATTACATTCCCCCTAAGATCCTGAATAGGACTTCTACAAAATCTATCATCCATAAGAGCTTGGAATGGCGCCTTATCTGATGTATCGTCTATATTTGTACTGTTTGGCGGCAACATATCAGTCAGCTCAGATTGCATTGAAGCCAATTGCTCCTGTGCTTGGTTCCAGCAATTGACATTTTCGCCAGTGTCCACAGGCTCAGGCAAGCTTTGAGGCTCTTGGATTGCTATCAATCTTTGTTTCTTACTGAATTCCAATTCTGCCCCAGCAAGCTCTTTTTGTTGCTTTCTCTTCCGAATTAATTGCTGAACAAAATTGGGGTATTTAACTATTTTGGCAAAGAAATTCAACATCTGTTGCTGCTTACACTCTGCACATCGAATGCGTTCTGCAGCAGCACTCATTTGACTCAGGGAATCCTCTTGGTGCTGTCTAAGTTTTAAGATTTCCAATCTCAATGTGTCCTGATCATTCTTTAGAGACTCAACCTCGACCTCCACTCCGAACTTGTTTGAATCAACACAAGTTACTGTCCCATATAGTGGCTTATGAAATCTACTTCTTCTCTTAATGTTTTTAAGCAAATGCTTCTTCCCTCCTTGAAACTTTTCATGTGCAAATTCCCATCTATCAGAATGGATCTTCCTAAAGCCCTTCAAAAATAAACATAAAAAATAACTTCACATTAAAAATCGAATACACTAAAGTGCAGTCTTAGTTACAAATATATTATACATAAATAAGAAATATATATATATATACACACACACAACACTGAAAAATTATCAAGACGAAAAATTCACACATCTGCAGTGAATGAATTTAAATATAAATATTAGATAAACCTCAATAATTTTAGATTGAGTTTAGATATATAAATTTCAATTTGGTATCAAAATCAAACTCGAGTGATATATAATATATATCCACGGTCTCTTTGACCGGCTGAGAAAAATTTCCCGAAATGAATGGATGAACTGGGTAACTTTCAACTCTCAAACTAATTTTAGGTTGAGGCGGATCACGAATTACAACATTATTAAATGACACATGCCTTTTTAAAAAAAAAAAAAATAATAATAATAAAACAATAACCTGAAAAAAAAAGTTGGTGACTCACATAAGTGTTGAGCTGGCGAATGAAGCTGGAGAAATTCTTGTGCTTGAAATACTTGGGAAGAAGATTTTCGGAGAAGTCGTGTGAGTCCCAAACGATAAAGCTACTGCGACTGAGGCTCCACGAAACGACCGGGTCAGTTTCCGGATCCTCCAACATCTCATACAACTTCCTCAAAAATGGAGGCGGACCCACCTCGTTTAAGCCTTCCATTGGCTTTGGCAACGCCCCCGATGACGAACCGCCGTCAACTTCATCATCAACGGCGTCTTCTTCTTCTTCTTTGATTGTCGCTAATGTCGGTATGGATGAAGACGACGATGCTGGCCCACCACCGCTGCTGTTCTCAAACGTCGTCGCTTGGTCTTCTTCTTCTTCTTCTTTGACTGTAACCAAGGGTTCAATATTCTCTGTTTCAACTGTTAAGGAAGAAAATGAACAAAAAATCTCACTGCCGCCGCCTCCACCGCCACTGCCAGCGCAATCAGCTTGAGCCACCGCCATTAATTGGTTTCGCTTTCTTGTTGTGAAATTGGTCACTGCCTTTAGTACTGTGTGTTGAGAGAGGGATTTCAGATTTTGTACGTTTTTATACAAATGGCGAATGGAGACGAGTGGACACGTATTTGCGCTTTTGCCATTTGTAGGGTCTAGGGAGGAGGGACCTGTATCTTGTGGTCCCTACTTAAGTTTCTAAAATTTCTCTTTCACCCCTCAAAACTTCTTGTTTTGTGGGATCACCACCTGATTATTAAAAGAGGCCTGCTTCCCCCCTCCCCTGTCCCGCCGCAAATTATTCTTTATATGATTTTATTTATTTATTATTTAATTAATTTATTTTGTGTTTATTTATTTATTTATTTTTCTTTTGATTATTTATTAATTTATTTAACATTACTTGTTAGCAAAATATGATTTTAGAGAATAGTACACGTAATAATACACAGAAAAGAAATACATAATAAAATATAAAAACACAAATTCTAATTTATATTGCTTTCAAAGTCTCATCCCGATGCATTTGTTGATATGCCCAATATTTCATATCAAAATCTATATTTTGTGTTGTACGAATGAATTCAAATTTTTATTATTTATTTAATGAAAATATATGTTGCTAACATAAAATAAATTTTTTCTATTATTGTGTTAAATAAATTAATAAATATCCAAACAAAATTAAATAGATAAATATATAAAGACTACTAAAAGAGAAAAAAATTAATAAATAATTAATTTAATAAAATAAATAAAATAATAAAACAATTAAATTAAAAAAAAATAAAACTAAAATAATTAAGTCAAAAAAATTTATTTAAAGGAGTAGGGGTAGTGTTTTCATTTAAAAATGAAAACAATAAAATCAAAAAAAAAAATCATTTATTTATATCAAATAATTTAATTAAAAAAAGAGAGAAATAAAATCATTTATTTAAATGAGAGAGAGGATGTTATTGTAATTCACTAATTTGAGATGGAGAGAGGGGGGGGGGGTGTTCTAACATAAGAAGGGGGAAATATTTTTCTTATTAATAATTTTAATTCATTTGTTAATTTAATTATTTCATTTTTTAAAAGAATATATAATTATAAAGATTTTTTATCAAAAAATTATAATTATTTTTAATTACCTGTTCGGTTCGATACAATTCGATTTTTTCAATTTTTTAATAATAATAATAATAATATATTAAAAAACTAATAACATTTATTGAATCTAATATTTACTTAACTTTTTTTATACGGTAACTCTTTTGATTATCACAACTACACTAATAAATATTTTTCAGAAAATTTAATCATCAATTAAATTATTTAAAATATAGGAAAATATAAAGAAAAAAACCGAAGAAAAAAAATCATAAATATTTTATAAAATTAATCATCACTAAATAATAAATAAATTAAATAATATAACAAATATAATTATAAATTAAAAAATTCAATAAATTAAATTATTTTCAATTAATTTAGTATGTTCATTTTTTTAGTTAAAAAATTATTCTAATTCAATTTAGTTCGATTTTTTAATTAAAATATCTAATAATTATTTTTGAAAATAAAATTGTCACTTTGCTTCGGATTTTTCTGATTCTATTGGTTTTTTTAATTTCAATTACTTTTTAATTTCCTTATAGTTGAAAATGAAATTCACTTGCCACGTTTCACTATTCTATCTTCTTTAATGTCCATATCCACAACGCGCCACGCAATTAATCCGTTTATGTACCACATTACTATACGGAAGAGCGCGCATACAGAGTATAATTGCCTTCTTTTGGACGGTAGCTTCAACTTGTCGACGGTGAAATGATATAGTACAACACCACCAGGCGGTGACCATTTCAGAGGTTCAATCGTACGCTTGCGAATTTCAACGGTTGAGATCTAGCGGTCTCTTATAGTTACCTTATCGGCATGAATGCCACGTTTCCCCAAAGTAAACAAATGTAGGCTTCATTTGGGAAGTCAAACCTAAAATTTAAGGGTGTTTATGGGTTTAGTTTTTTCAAATTTTGTGAAATTAGATTGAATCGGGTCATGTGAGTTGATAAATTCGAATCCGAAAATTGAGTTTGCAAACTCAAGTGGGTCAGGTCGGGCCGATGAATTTTTTATATTTATTAATTATTTTTAGACATAAATACTAACTATTTTATATCTCGAAAATTGTTATACAACATAAAATTTCAAGATAAGAAAAATAATAAATAATTGAAATAATAATAAGAATTTTAAAAAATAATAAAAAATTAAAAAATTAATAAAAAAATTATTTTTCGGATCGGGTGGCGTAATCAAATCCATGAACCGACAGGCAAAACTTTTACATAAGTTTTTTTTAGAACTCACACGAATTGAGTTGAATCGGATCACGAATTGACCCCGACCTTATAAACCTTCCTACTAAAAACTATTTCACTATCTGGGTTTAAATTTCATCATCCCATTTTTTGCCTTCAATTAAAAGCTTCTCGTGAATATTCTTCAATAATATTTTGGCTGTCCCCCGAAGATCACGTGAATGTCACGGGAAATATTGTCCAATTTTTTTATAAAGTAGGGACGACAAACGTTTCTAAAAGGGACGCGCGGCAACAACATAAGCTTGTTGGGCTCGGTATGGGCCAATATGGACAGCATACTGGCCCGTTGGAAGACGTGGCCCAAACTCTTCCTCTCATAATGAAGGGAGAAATTTCAGTTGTGTAATGATAAGACATGCGTACAAAGCCGAAGTCAAATGGATAGGATTGTTTTTGTTATCTCTAACGCGTATGCAACATAAACCCCACGTTATCCAAATACACCAATTATGTATCATTAATTATTAACTGCATAATATAAGAGGTGGATAAAAACTAAATAAAATAAGTGTATTCAATTGAGATTTTAAAATATTATTTATGCATGAATAAGTAAAATGGATTTTAAAGACTATTTAAGAATATAATGACTTATGAAATTTTATTAAAAAAATTTAATCAAGATTTTTTACATATTTGATTTTAAAAAATTTATATGATAAGAATTTAGAAGATTTAGATTATATATAGATTTTTTTTTTTTTTTTTTGGATGCTAACCAACCAATTTTTAATTAGATTATGAGCAATATCTGTCAAGTTCAATGACACATTTTTTTCCTAGGTCAGCTCGTCCAAGTCATCATCAACTGAATTATCAATGTTATATTTTCATAATGATTAGATGAGGATACCTCAACATTTACAACTATATTTTCTTTTTTTTCCTTCTTCTGTGACATTATCCTAGTGTCATGTGTTATTTATTATTTCTATTTTTTTACTGAGTTGAACACTTTATATTAAAATGTTAATGATTATTCAATTATCAGTATTATTAACTGTAATGTTGGCAATTAGATAATTGCACAGAGGTTTATGATATTAAAATAAAAGATTAAGAAGAAACATTACTTTTCAAGAGTGAAATTGTGAAGTGGGAAGAATCGAAACGCATAAATCTGTGTGTATTATGAACTCCTATATAACAGGCTATGTCATTTGATTTACTATGGTGAGGTTGGTGTTGCATTCCCTGCCAATAACTACATATTTTGGGGATACAGTTTGATGTGTTGCTGGGAACGTTTTACATAGATATGAAATTCACTCATTCTTACGAGAAGTAGATGAATATCTCTTTTAAGAGTTGATTCGGAACTTAAACAATTTGAGCGCTCAACTTTTCTATTGCGAATAGAAAGTTTTATATTCATAATTGTTATGAATTAATTGTTCATTATAGAATCAATGATGCTTAAGGGACAAAATATTTAGAGGGGTTTAATGGACTTTTGGCCCGCTCTATTTATAGATTTTCATGAAGGGCTATATCCATATGTAATGACTATATCGATAGACACCGAAGATGTTCGGTTTATTTAATTCATCTACGGTAACGAGAGTTCAACTTCGAGTTTTTAGTGAAATAACGCAGAGTTAATAATTCGTAATATTTGATTAAAGAGTTTAATTAATATTTCGGAATTATTGGAGTTCAGAACCGTAGGTCCATTTGGTCCCCGTGCTAGCTCGATTAACTGTAGCAAACCTAATATAATTATATTGTCTAATTATATGCTCACTTTATATTTATATATTATTAATGAGATTAATAATATTTATTGTCACAAATGAAAATTATGTTAAATTAGTTTAACTTAATGTTTTCTAGAATTTTTTTATTAAAGTTTGGGAATACGGGAACGATCTAATAAGTTTTTGAGAAGGCATAAATCTGTGAAGTGGGAGACTGGGAGTGCGTAGAGAGAATATTTTATTATGGAGATGACCATTATTTATTTATTTATTTAAAGCAAGGAGATTGACTTTTTTAAAATTATGAAAATAAAAGTTGCATCGAAGAGACAAGGTACAAAATATGCGAACAAAAATTGAAAAATATTTACTTATGGCGAAAAGGTTAAGGTATAACAGATAAGTATCTTGTTCATGAATAATTCACATGTTTTTTCATCTTTTCTTCTCTAGTAGTAAAAAAAATCTTACGTCAAAAGTCTGATGAGTTATGGTGAATTTTTTTTATAGAATTTAATATTTATATCTCTTACTAAAAAGTTTCACACAATCACACATATAAAAAAATCATTCAAAATCAACAAGTTTTTCAATACCATAAGACTTTTTATTACTTGTTTAAAATCCTAATTGAATACCACTATATTTAGACACCCTCTTTAAAAAATCCTAAGAGCAATAATGAAATACCACAAGACTTTTTAGATTATTTAAAAAGTCTTAATTATATAATATAAGACTTATTTAACCTAAAATAATCTTTTAAAATCTTAATTAAATACACCCCCTTAAGTTTTTTTCGATTGTATCTTTTCCGATTCAAATTCGGATAGTCAATGAAAAAATAATGCTTGAAATTCACTTTACTAAGTCGCTAGATGAGATATAACTAGAACTTGTACAATCAAATATTAATGTTTTTATTTTTACTTTATTTTTTGGAAGTTGTAACATTTACAAATATATTACAATATTACATCTACTGGCAGTTTGAATTTATATATTTATAATATAATTTAGAAGTCTATTATAGATATATATAAAGTCCGAGCTTAGTAAAAACATGACCTATATTGACTTAGAGAGAAATATCTATAATCACTTATATTTATAGAAAATTGGTACCCTCAAGTTAAGAGGCGTGTTTCTTCAAATACAAAGAATGTGATGTGTTATGAGAAAACATATTTCAATGACTTTAATGAACCCCAAATCCCGAACCAAAATAAATACTGATGACAACGATGTCCCTTTCTCCATCATCCACTTCTTCAAGATTGATAATGCTCATGTCAGTTGCTCTGCCATCTCATTTCTAAGATATGTTAACATAAGCAAGTAAGTTTGCATTCTGGATGAGATATCAACAACCTCCAATAGTGGTATCTGATACTCGTTAGTCTTGTATGTGGCATCAATGCTCAACATAAACAGAAAGTTAACAGATGCTATATGCTTTTAGAATGAACCCAAAGAATATGTGTTATTTCATTGGTGTCTGGATTTGTAAGATAATCATAAAAGTATTTTTCTTAATCAACTAATCTGAGACATATTGAATAGAAGTTAGACCTCCTCATTTAGCTTCTTTGTTTGTGAAAATGGCATTGTAGATGCTTTTGATTCCAGTAGTATTTGACAGGTCTATTTCCTTTAAAATACTAAGAATTTCAAGAGGCGCGGTGTTGTTGGTGATGTCGAACATAAATTATTTCTCTAATGATTTTAGCCTAGACGAACTCATGACCATCAAGATATTCTGCTACTTTATGGTTATAGAAATCACATGTAACCTTTAATCCTCATATAACACCATATGGAGGTATTGGTATACCTCACAGCTCAAATGAACATTCACATATTTTAGTCTTATTATTCCTTATTATGGATTGACCAAATTGACCATCAACAAGATGATGTGGCGGTTTGTACTTCCTCCTCTTTCACACATAAGATGACACTTTGACAGCTTATCGCCTTTTAAATTGGCAGAATTTTTAATCATTACCACAATACTATTTTCTAGACCAACTCTTTTCACCCAATTTATCATATCTTCTATACTTTCAAAAATCTATATAAAAATATATGACGAAAATATATAAATAATAAATATGCATAATTTCTCTACGTTCAAATTAAATAACGAATATCCATAATACAATGATAATAACTAACCTGGTTTGTAGTAAATTCAGTTGTATAATCGCGACTATTGTTGGAGACGTCTCCTCACTTAGAACATCATTCTTACCTAACAAATTGTCTGAAAATGAACTCAAGTTTTAGTTATCCATAATGTTCTACTAAGAGGATAACTCTAATATAAGAAGAGAGAATGATATGCTGAAAGGTAGACCCGACCACGGTTCCGGTTCCGAACCGGTTGGAACCGGACAGTTCCGATTCTGATTCCGGAACTGGAACCGTACATGACCGGTTCGGTTAGGGTTCGATCCCCAACCGAACCTGTTGGAACCGCTCGAACCGAACGGTTCCAACAGGAAATCTACCCCAACGGCTACTAGCTGTTGGGTTGAACGACTCTCTGCCCCCAAAACAGAAAAATGGCGAACGACCAAAAAGAAAATACTAATTTAATTCCTAACATACCCAAAATAACAGTAATAAAATGGCTATTTTTAGGGGAATTTTCGGTATAAAAAAAGATTCTAAAATTCTATAAATATGAGTCATTTTTCATTATTTCAATACACCAATTTCTCAACTCTCTCAATTCCTACAATTCTCTTATTCTCAATTCTCTCATTTATAATAACAAATTAGTTATTATCATTCTCAATTTTTTTATTCTTCTTACTCATTTTTTAAACAAAAAATGGCAAGCTCATCTGATAACATAATGTCAAATATGCCAACCCAAGAGAGCGGTCATAGTGTCGGTTCACAATTACAGAGAAGAGAAGTTAAGTCTCATTCCTCGGATGTTTTCAAAATTCATTTTCATTTAGACGATACCGGTGAAAGTTCAAGAGCAATATACAATCATTAAGTTCAAGCTCTTTAATTTAATAAATTTATTTATTTATTAAATTAATCTAAATTATTTTTGATTTTTTTATATAATTAAAAAAAAGAAAAGGTTTGAACCGAAACCAACCAGTTCTGCTCCGGTTCGGTTTACGATTTTGTTTTCATATTTGTAGAACCGGGAACAGAGCCGCCGGCCAGGTCTACTGAAAAGGAAAGAGAAAATGAGACGAGAGAGACTCGAATGATCTTTTAAATGCTCTTACTTTCAAACTCTCAAACTACCTTTTTATATAAGAAGTAAAAACAAATAAAACAAATAACTTTTAATAAATTAAAAGTAAATATGGATGTTGATTTAAGAAAGTAAATAAGACAAATAACTTTTAATAAAGTAAAAATAAAATCAGAATCAGAATCAACACGACTTTTAATAAAGCAAATTTCTCTACTTTCAAAATAAATAAAAAAAATGCATGAAAAATACATGAGATTTATTAAACAAATAGACTATCAAAAAATATAAATAAAAAAAAAAAAATTTAAGATAAAAAAAATAAAAGAATTAAATCATAAAGTAGTGAAGCGAAAGAATAAATGAGATAAATAAGTAGTGTTAAATAAATTCTATTATATATAAGTAGTGTTAAATAAATTAATAATGAATCAAAAAAATTAAATGAATAAATGAACACAAAATAAATAACAATAAATAAGAAATTTGTAATATTTATTAAACAAATAAAAAAGAATAGATATATAAAGAGAAAAAAAAATATAAATTTATTACTATATATATATATATATATAGATTTTGGGGAAAGAGATATTTATGTAATTTGGGGGGTGTGGTGTGGTGGGGGAGAAGCAAATTTCCCAAGTTAAAGTCTCTAGCCCACCACTAAATAATTAACAAGCCTAAGCGACATCAAATATTGGAGTTTAAATTTCTTCTAAATAAATTCCAAACAAATTTTGTCTTGGATGCATTTAAAATTATGAATTTGAATTTAAATAATAAAATTATATTAAATTACATTTAAAATTATTGTAAAAAAAATTAAAAATAAAATTATTAAATTAAAGAGCTTGAACTTAAATTTTTAAAAACTTAAGTTGCATACGTATCCTTCAGGGGTGAGAGGAATCAAAGCTCACGTATTTCCATTACAATTTTAAGATATTTTCCCATTGTAATTTTATAATTCTTTAATTGTCAATCATCATTATCAGTGCCTATTGATCTTAAGCTCCAGTTTCGCTTGCACTTGCAGATGCATTGTCGAACAAGTCTTCAAATTCATCGGGGACATCTTCTTGTTGCTTCGAATCAGCTCGGGTTCAATCATCCACACATGCTATTATTTCTAGAGTGCTTGGATATAATGAAGACCATCTAACTTTCAATATATTACCTCCCATGCTGAAGGCTTGCTCAACCGCAACGGTGGAAAGAAGTGCTGCCAATATCTCTTTAACAATAATTGATAATACATGATATACATTTTGATGTCGGTTCCACCATTCAAGGATTTGAAAATTTTTACTAACTAAAATTTCATTGGAAAACTTGAAATTTGTAGATAAATATCTATATAATTCCGGGGTATTAGTCGTGTTATCTCTATGTTTTTGATTTCATTGTAGTAACCAACAATCATATGCGTTAAGTCTTGTTTGCATTACAGGTTCGCTACTACTAGATTGTCCTACTGATTGTAAGTTATATCTTCTAATATAATCATTAAATAACTCTATTAAATCAATTTTTATTTTAGCTATTATCCTTGTAATATCAATTTCATCTAATATACTTAAATATTCATAGTAAGCTTGTAAAGTACTATTCAAACATTCTAATTTAAATATAGGATAAAAAACAGCAGCAATAAGATAAAGTACAAGAATGTCACTAAAATAATACAATCATTTTCGTTTCATAATATCAATAGCTTCAAACAAAACAATATTATTAGGATCAGGACTTTCAACATGCTCATCGAGAGTACCAACAATATTCAAACTTTCAAGAATAAATAAATGTGTTGTAGGATAATAAACTCTGCTAAAAATATTTATACCATCATTAAAAACTTATAAAATATCTAAAATTTAATCACAAATTTCCCATTGACTAGGCTAAAGTGTGATATGTTGAACTTTTTGAGAAAAACTACATAATATATTTTTGTATTGCAAAGCTTGACATAAAAGAAAATAAGTTGAATTCCAACTTGTTGGAATATCTCGTGAAAATATTATCGATTTAATACAATTTAATGTACAAAACTTGGTCCATTCTCTCCTAACTTAAGAATATGACCAAATGTAATTAAATGCTTCTTAATATGATCAATGAAATGTGCTAATTTTTCCATCCCATCTTGAACACATAAATTAAGGATATGACATGTGCAATGAATATGAAAAATCAACCCCCTAAATTTGGTTCAGATATTTTTATTAAATCAGTGATTGATGAAATATTTGCAGATGCATTATCAAATCCAATTGTTAAAAATTTACCTAATAAACCATATTCATCAAAAATTACTTTCATCGTTCAATAAATTTTTTGTGCGGTATGTTATTTATCAAAAATTCTAATTGCAATAAGTCATTTTTACATATTACATGATGCATCAATCCAATGACAAGTCACACCCATGTATGAGTGTGTCCGACAATGGTCACTCCAAATATTAGAACAAATAGAAAGACGACCTTTAATATCTCTAAATGTTTCATTTAAAATAATTTTACCATCTTTGTATAATTTAAAAATTTGACGTTTTTTGTTGTATTTCGAGTCATTCTACAAGCAACAAGATTTAAAGCATTTTGAACATAATTAGTAAAAATAAGTCTTTCACCAAAACTTAAGGAAATATGTGTCATACAAGTTAATTTAGCAAATCTTTTCTATTTTTAAATCTAAAGAACTCCTACCTCTACTAGATGATGCGTACCTTACCATTTGAGTTTGCGTTGTATCAAGTCTAAGCTCAACGACATGATGTCTTTCCAGGTGCTTGATCATATTACCGTATCCACCAGTAAATTTATAAGAAACCCCACAATGGTTGTATATTGCTCTTGAACCTTCATTTGCAGTATCGATTAAATGAAAATGAATTTTGAAAATATCCGAGGAACGAGACTTAATTTCTCTTCTCCATGAACCAATACTGGGGCCGCTCTCTTGTGTTGGCACATTTGACATTGTGTTCTCAGATGATCTTGCCATTTGTTGTTTAAGAATTTTTAAAGAATTAGAAAATTGAGAATGATAAAGTATAATTTGTAATTGTAAATGAGAGAATTGAGAATAAGAGAATTGTAGGAATTGATATTGAGAGAATTGAGAATTGAGAAATTGGTGTGCTGAAATAATGAAAAATGACCATTATTTATACATTTTAAGAATATTTTTGTGATACCTAAAATACCCCCTAAAATTAGCCGTTTTATCATTGTTATTAGGGGTAATTTGAGAAATCTAAATTATTATTAATTTTTTTAACGTATATATACGTTGGGGGCAAAAAGCCGTTGGGCTCTCTGCCCCAGCCTAACGGCTACTAGCCGTTAGGGGGAAAGGGTTGGTGTTAGACAATTATGACCCATAGCGTCACCGTTTGTAAAAGACATTGTGTTTTGTACAAAATTGACTATGTAATATTGAAATTGCCTTTTATCATTTCGTAATTCATTTACTATTACATATAAATGGTAAAAGTCCATATGATTAGTTCCGGATTGAGATGATATGAGACAGTATCAATCCATAAAGGTTTAATCATTAAATATCCCTAGTCATAGTATTATCGAGACTGGACATCGATAATGCGGAATAGACTAGTATTGCACTTGTGCGCGTTGTGAGAGCATAACGGCACAGTTCTCATATGTTTAAGTATAGGATACTTATGCAAGTGCGATAGGAGGTTGTGTTTTACCGATGGTACGGAAAACAGCTTCGCTCTGGATAGACCCCGCGGAATCCCATTGGTAGTATGTATATGTGTCTACGAGAGTCCGCGTCAGGGTAGATGTATTTGGTCTTAACCTGAGACTTACATCGCTAATACTTGCGACAATCGGTAAACTTTGGTTTTGGTCGTCCAGGGCTTTAACAGGTTCTGTGTACGCCTCTATTGGGTTTATCGAGAATCGTAGTGTATTGGATGTGATGTCAAGACGGAAGTATCACTCCAGACATATGGAGATGATGATCACGCAGGGATTCATAACTCGTTCTCTATTGTGTTGCAACCATCGGGATAATGTGACAAGGTCATGATTATCCGATTCAAAGAGACTAGTTGTTTGATATCCGATATGTGCTTCGTACGGGGCAGACACTATTCCAGCCCCAGGCCTAGCACGTGACATCTGATACTGGATCGAAATACGAGATACTAGGTATTCTACGTCTGACATAGATTATATATTCCAGTAAGAATATTTCTGGAGAATTGGGTAGGCACGGTGCTTTGCTAGAAGCCAACCATGTCTTGTAAATCGGTAAGCACGTAGTACGAGGTACTCGCTTTATCGGATAGTCCGATAACCGATTTACTGCCAACATATCCAGAGATCTCTTGGGTCGCTTCCCAAGGATTCACCGATGACTGTTGACTTAAATTGGAATTAATCTGGGATTAATTAAGAGAGAGAAAATTAATCTGGGATTAATATGGGCTTTGTTTAATCTGGGATTAAAAGTGTACAGTGGCGAAAGAACGCGATTAATTTGGAATTAATCGGTAAAATAAATTTAATAATTAAATTTGATTTTTCTATTTAATTTATTCAACGGGCTAAAATTAATATATCGGATATATTAAAATGAATTGGATTTCATTACGAGATTAAAGTCGGACTTTAATGCGAATGAACGAATTAATTTAGAATTAATTCATGAACGACGTTCGATATATATTTGCGAGGCATCGTTATTTAATTAAATTGGATTTAATTATTTAACGACGAAGGATCGTTTAATTGGATTAAACGGAACCGAGCCGCGGCAAATGCCCGTAGAAATATTTGAATTTCGAATTCAAATATTTGGAGCCAAAAGTGTGGTAGGTGTTCCCACCACACAACCACCTTGTTTTGTCTTTATGAATATCATTTACCCATCTCTACCTTGTTTTGGGTAAAAGGTGAAATGGTTTCACTTTTTGGTAAATAACAAAAGGCATTCTCAACTTTGGTAACACTTGACACAAAAACAAAAATACAAACCCTAGAGATACAAGGCTTGGCCGAATTCTTCCTCTCCTCCTCTCTTTGATTTGATTTTCAAATCATCAAAAGCTAGCACTTTGGAAGTGAACAAAGGTGATAGGGAAACTCCTCAATAGCTTGGAATCATTCTAAAGCTTGGATTCATCATAAAGCTTGGATCTTGGAGATCTTGGATCTCAAATTTTTAAAAGCTCCAACACTCATTGTAAGTATATTCCGCACCTTATAATGATCACTCTTATATTATGCATGCTTATTAGATCCTTATAATGTTCTAGGAACACTAACAATGGTATCATGAGCCTAATTAAGCATGATAATTTTAGGGTTCTTGAATCTAAAATTTGGGGCTTTTTGATTTTGAGCATGATTTTTTGAAATTGATGCTTTGAGTATGTTTACAACATGATAACTTAGAGTTATGCATGATTAGATTTCAAATAAATCAAAAGCAACAAAAAATAAAAAATCCTTATGTTGGCCGAAAGTTACTGCCTCCATGCACTGCAGTTTTTGTTTTTTGTAACATGAAATAATGTGTTTGGATGCATGTTTAAATGATGATAGTTGGTTTAATATGATTAGAATCAATGTCTATAATGTTCATGTTAAAATCAAAGTGCATGTTGAGCATGAAATGATGATATTAGGCTTCAATATGTCTCAAGCATGCAATGATGTGTTTTTGGCTTGATTTTATGTGAAGCATGAATTATTAGTTTAAGCATGATTAATTAAGTTAATTAATATTTTGGAAATATTGAGTTTAATTAATTAATTATGTTTAATACACTTTAATTAAATAATTGTGATATTTGGAATATTATAATTATGATAATATGCCTTTAAAATTGAATTGGGCTAAAAGTGTGTATTTGGGCCTAATGGGCTTGGTTTGACCAAGTTTGGTTTTGGACTTTTGGATTGGATCCAATTGGGCCCAAAACCAATTCCATGAAGTCCAAATACATCACTTGACCCTTTAAAGTATTTGATTGGGCCTAATGGGCCTAAATTGATTTGATGGCAATAGGGTGATTCCTATTGGGCCTTGGCATTTTAGGTTTGATCCATTATGGCCAAAGCCCATGCCTTAAGAATCAATTAAAAGCCCATTGGACTTTAATTAAAAGACATTGGATGTTATTGGGCCTTTGAGACCCATCAAGATTGGATTTGGAATCCAAGTCTTTAAGGCAACTATGTAAGTGTAAATATTTAATTTGGAATTAAATCAGAATTAGTATTGAATACAAATAAATTGGATTTAACTTGTAGTTCGATGTAATTCAAGAATACGTACTCAAAAGTATTTATTCTTAAACGAGTTGGACTCGCGCAAATCAAATCATTGTTTGAACATTGGATGGTCATTAATCAAAGATTAATTAATTGGATTAGATTGATTGTAATAAACATGTTTTGATTGAATTGTTGGAGTTTATTCAAGGTCCCAAGATCAAAACTCAAG
>SKCR01043846.1:0-34337 GCA_019454045.1 Zanthoxylum bungeanum
TCAGGAAAACCGTATGGTGAGCAACATCACATTGTTCTCATGTGAGATTTATAAGTATTATACTTAGGTTTCCCTTAGGATAACCTATATTGGCACTTATTCCAATTTGGGGTTCTAGTTTTGGTATCATCCAAACGTTATGCCTGGCATACCCAAATTAGAGGAGTGAGAAACCCCGTTTCTTTCCTGTTCATATCCTATATGATATCTGTCAAACAGATTTATTTGGAACCTTATTCTAAATAAGTTTTGCACTGTTAATACATATCCTATTGAAGGAAACAGTAGCTCAGAGCGACGCCTGATAAACCTTATCATGTCCAACAAAATTCAGTTTTAGTTCGACACATACCGTCTAACTGACGTGTCTCGGGAGGCGTCCTCATATGAAAGAATACCGTACTCTTTCATGTACGTATGAAACTTACTGCTTAAGTATTTTTCCATTACGGTCTTACCGTGGCGGAATGATACTATAGCCGAACTGTTAATTTACTTCGTGTCGAAACTTCAAAAGTTTTACGATCTGTGTTCTTCAAAAGAACACATAACCACAACGTGATGCTACATCCGTCAAGGTCACGAAATATTCATGTTCACATCTAGCCTAGCTAGATATTGGGCCCACTAACTTCACCATGAATAGGGCTAACAGATCGGTGGCCCTTATACTATTACCAGTAAATAGTATTTTAGGTACTTCACTAATAAACTAGATCGCAGACCTTATTTGAATAGTCAAATCAGTCCTAGTACCCACTCTTCAAAAGTGTGGATATACGAGTCTTGTTTAATTGTGTCCTAACAACAATGCCACAATAAGTCTCTATTGATCAAATCATTTGAGCGATTTATTTTGTCATTTATATGTTTGAGATTTTATTTATATTCAAAATATAAAGTCTGTTATTTACATCTAATGTATTTATCTCAGTATCATCTTTATATAATAAAACACTTAGTGTTCTATAATATAAAGGTTTATCCACAATGGATTAAACACTGATATAGAGATAATGTCTCTAGTCAAACTAGTTACATTATAACAGTTCCTAATTTAAGTATGTTGGAAAATACTTACCAAGCCCCAAGATCAACCAGAAAAAGCAAAATATATAATACATGAATGAATAAATTGAAGTAGGCGGAATCATACTCACAATACTTGAAAATGGATGCTAGATGATGCGAAATTCCTCCCTTGTGCAGTGAAGCTCTCGGCCAAGAAAAAAGAGGGACTCCAAGTCGAGTTTGATCCTTCCAAGCTCAAGGATTATTTCCCATATCACCTATGTATGATCCCTTGAAGTGCTAGCTAGCTTTGTTGTGATTTTGAATGCACAACTTTCTTCAAATCTTGCCACAAAAATTGAAGAATGGAGAGCCCAAAACTGCATGTAGTTTCATCACAATGTGAGAGAGAGAGGAGTGTTTATGATTTTTTTTTTTATTACAAAAATCATTTATATTTATGCCATAATATTTATTAAATTAATAATAAACTTATGACACAAATCATGCAATGGCTTAGAGTGTCAAACACTCAAACTCCATGCAAAACCATTGAGTGTATTGTACACTATCACCATGCAATGTATTAACAATTAAATAATGCATAAAATGACATGTGTCATGTGGGCCCCACACAACCCAAATGAAAGTGGGCCCAGGTGCACTCACGCGTTCGGGTTCGATATTTCCGAAATACCGAACTTACGACGTCGCGACGTTAATTAAATCGAATTTAAATAAATAATTGCGCCTAGCGAAATTATTATTTACGTCGCTAACGAATTAATTCTAAATTGACTCGTTTGCCCGAATTAAAATCTAATTTTAATTTCGCGTCGAAATCGAATTTCGATTATTATATCGAATATAATATTTTACGATTAATTCCAAATTAATCGTTCTCTCTCTTGTATAGTACTTTATCCAAGATAAAGTCTCTCTGTAATTAATCCAAGATTAATCGAGTTTGAATCATACGTCATTGGTGAATCTTCGGGAAGCGACCCAAGAGATCTCTGGATATGTTGGCAGTAAATACGGCCGTCAGATTATCTGAATACGTACGTACCAAGTACTATGTTTTTACCGATTTACAAGACAAGGTTAGCCTCTAGCAAAACGCCATGCCTACCCAATTCTCCAGAAATATTCTTATTGGAATATAAGATCTATAACAGGCGTAGAATACCGTAGTATAGTGGTAATCGAACCAGTATCGGATGATCACATGTAAGGCCTGGGCTGGAGATGTTGTCTGGCCCGTACGATACACATATCGGACATCAAGCAACCAGTCTCTTTGAATCGGATAATCCTGACTAGTCATATTATCCCGATGGTTGCAACCATTATAGAGTACTAGTTCTGTATCCCTCGCGATCATCATACCATATGTCTGAAGTGATACTTCCATCTTGACATCACACCCAATACACTACGATTCTCGATAAACCTAGAAGAGGTGTACACAGAACCCGTTAAAGCCCTGGACCACCAAAACTAAAGTTTACCGATTGTCGTAAGTACTAGCGATGCAAGTCTCAGGTTAAGATCATATGCACCTACCCTGAAGCGGACTCCCATAGACACGCAGACATACTACCAATGGGATTCCGCGGGGTCTATCCAGAGCGAAGCTGTTTTCCGTACCATCGGTAAAACACAACCTCCTACCGCACTTGCATAAGTATCCTATACTTAAATATATGAGAACTATGTCGTTGTGCCCTCACAACATGCACAAGTGCAGTACTAGTCTATTCCGCATTATCGATGTCCAATCACGATAATACTACGACTAGGGATATTTAATGATTAAACCTTTATGGATTGATACCGTCTCATATCATCACAATCCGGAACTAATCATAGGGACTTTTACCATTTATATCAAAGTAAATAAATTACAAAACGGTAAAGGCAATTTCATTACTACATAGTTAATTTTGTACAATAATACAATATCATTTACAAAATAGTGACGCTATGGGTCATAACTGTCTAACAATCTCCCACTTGGCCTATAGCCAGTCACTCAAGCATCTAATACCTGAACTGTAGGTGTCTCGCTCAAACTTTTCCCGAGTAATTATTTTCGTCAGCGGATCTGCAATGTTGTCCTCTGATGCGATCTTTTCGATCTTCACATCGCCACGATGTATGATCTCTTGAATCAGATGGAATCGTCGAAGAACATGTTTGGATCGTTGATGAGACCTTGGTTCCTTAGCCTGCGCTATGGCCCCGCTATTGTCACAATACAATAAAACGGGCTCAGCTGCTAATGGAACTACTCCTAATCCAACTAGGAATTTTCGGATCCAAACCGCTTCCTTTGCTTCTTCAGCTGCTGCAATGTACTCCGCTTCAGTTGTTGAATCGGCAACAGTATCTTGCTTGGAAGATTTCCAGCTCACTGCTCCGTTATTCAAACAAAATATGTACCCGGTTTGCGACTTGAAGTCGTCTCTGTCGGTTTGGAAACTTGCATCGGTATACCCAGATACCTCAAGTTCTCCATCTCCATAGATTAAGAAAACATCCTTAGTTATCTTAAGATACCTAAGGATACTCTTAACCGCCATCCAGTGATCCTTTTCCTGGATCGGCCTGATATCGACTACACATGCTCAAAGCATAGGACACATCAGGTCGTATACATATCATGGCATACATGATCGATCCAACTGCCGAGGCGAACGGAGTCCGACTCATGTTGTCTCTCTCATCTTGTGTTTTAGGACACATGTCCCTAGATAGATAGACGCCATGTGATTTGGCAACAGTCCCCTCTTGACTGATCCATGTTGAATCTCTTCAACACTTTATCAATATATGTACTATGGGAGAGTCCAAGTAGCCTTCTAGATCTATCCCTGCACATCTTTATTCCAGAATAAAAGCTGCTTCTCCCAGATCTTTCATGGAGAATTTCAATGAAAGCCAAGCTTTCACACCGACGTTAACATGGGAATGTCATTGCCTATAAGCATACAAATCGTCGACATAAAGGACAATAAAAGTCAGTGCACTCCCACTAACCTTCTTATATAACAAGGATCATCTACGTTTTGAATGAAATCATATTCTTTTTACCTCATCAAAACGTTGGTTCCATGACCTCGATGCTTGCTTCAGTCCATAAATGGACCGATTTAACTTACAAACCTTGTTTGCAAGTCTTGGTGCGATAAAACCGTCAGGTTGTTGCATATAAACATCCTCCAACAGGTTTCCGTTAAGGAAAACGGTTTTAACGTCCATCTGCCATATTTCGTAATCGTAATATGCAGCTATCGCAAGCATTATCCGAATGGATTTAATCATGGCAACGGGTGAGAAAGTTTCGTCATAATCAAATCCAAGTTGTTGACGATACCCCTTCGCTACGAGCCTAGCTTTGTACGTTTGTACGTTACCATCCATGTCGGTATTCTTCTTGAAGACCCATTTGCATCCAATAGGCTTTACGCCTTCTGGTGCATCAACTAGTGTCCAAACTTGGTTGGTATACATGGAATCCATTTCGGCCTTCATGGCCTCTAGCCATAAAGTGGATTCGATACCTTGTATCGCTTCCTCATACATAGCCGGTTCAGTATCCTCAATAAGATTAATATCTACATGAGGTGAGATCAGGAATCCATACCTCTCAGGTATTACCCTGACTCTCTCCGACCTACGTAGTCCTTGTGTAATTGAAGATTGTGGTTCAGTCTCATCCTGGATGGACTGTTCATGTTCCGTTCTCGATTCATTGCCAGGAACAATATCACTACGACTTTCATCGAGTTCTACTTTCCTCCCACTAAACACCGCATTTAGGAATTCCTTCTCAAGGAAAACCGCATGTAGAGCAACAAATACTTTGTTCTCTTGTGTTGTGGTGGAATAGAAGTAATATCCTTTGGTTTCCCTAGGATATCCAACAAATAGGCATTTATCTGATTTGGGTTCAAGTTTGGTACCTTCCAAACGTTTGACGTATGCCCAGCAACCCCAAATCTTCAGGAATGAGAAACCTGGTTTCTCTCCTGTCCATATCTCATATGGAGTCTGTTCAACAGACTTTGACGGAACCCTATTCAAAATAAGAATTGCACTTTCTAATGCATGTCCCCAGAAGGATATAGGTAGCTCAGTGCGACTCATCATCGACCTTACCATGTCAAGCAAGGTACGGTTTCTCCATTCAGACACACCATTTAATTGTGGTGTTCCAAGAGGAGTCCATTGTGAAAGAATACCATATTCTTTCAAGTAATCTTGAAACTCATTACTTATGTATTCGCCACCACGGTCCGACCGTAATGTCTTAATACTCTTGCCTGTTTGTTTTTCAACTTCGCGTCGAAACTCTTTGAATTTCTCAAAAGTTTCCGACTTGTGCATCATTAGATACACATAACCATAACGCGATGCATCATCCGTAAAGGTTACGAAGTATCGATATCCACCTCTAGCCTGGCTAGACATGGGCCCACAAACGTCACTATGAACGAGGGCTAACAGTTCAGTGGCGCGTTCACCTTTACCACTAAAAGGTGATTTAGGCATTTTGCCTAATAAACAAGATTCGCAGACGTCATATGAATTTGGATCAAATCCGTCCAGTACCCACTCTTCGAAAGTGTGGATATGCGAGTCTTGTTGATGTGTCCCAGACGACAATGCCACAAATAAGTTTCTTTCTTCCTTTGGATTACTCATTTTGAGCCTTTTGTTTGTTATTTTACGTTTTGGAGATTTATTTATATTCAAAATATAAAGACCATTATTTGCATCGGCTGTGCAAATTTCTGCATCATCTTTATATAAATAACACCTGGTGTTTTTAAATACAAAAGTGTACCCATACTGGGTTAACAAAGATACAGAAATAATATTCCTAGTTAAACTAGGAACAAAATAACAGTCATTTAGTTTAAGTACATGCCCCGAGGGCAGTTCAAAACAAAAGTGCCTACGGTCAAAACAGCAACAGAAGTTCCATTTCCAACTCGTAGATCTACCTCCCCCGAAGCCATCTCCTGCTGATATCATGCAGATCCTGCACATCAGTACAAATATGAGAACCACAAGCCATAATCAAAACTCCAATTTTTATTAAGACTAGAAGTAGTCATATTTATCTCAATAACAAACATACCTGAGGCCGGTGCCTTGCCCGCCTGTATGTCCTCCTTGTGTCCCTTGTTCATGCGGCAGTCACGCTTCCAGTGACCTTTCTTGCCGCATTTCAGGCAAACATCTTGAGACTTGTCCATTGGCTTCCCAGAAGCCTTTGTTGACTTGACCTTGCCTTTGTTTCTATGCTTTTTCTTCTTAACACCCCCAGTTGCCTTGAGCCCAGCTTTCGGTGTTTGAGATGTTGATGCAAAGTGCGCCTCGTGCTTGTTGCCTTTCAGAAGCTCTTTCTCTGACTCCTTGAGAATCGATAATAACTCTCCAAGAGTATCATCCGAATTCATCAATTTGTAGTTGATGACAATCTGTTTCCAAGTATCGGGTAATGACTGTAGAAGTACATCTATAGACAGCTCAGCCTCCAAGACTATACCCATATTAGCCAATGCATCAATATCGGCTATCATTTGAGTCCCATGGACCTCAACAGAACTACCATCAGTCATACGGGAGCGAAAGATTTTCTTCACTAACTCGTACCTCGCCATCCGCTTATTAGTGCGGTGAAGATCTTGCAATCTTTCCATCATATTATAAGGATCCAAGTCCCTATTCTGGCGGTGAAAGTGTGAGTCATTGAAGCAAGCATGATCGACTGAGCCGTGTCACAATCATCACTGTGAGTTTTCCATAACTCCAGCTCAAGTGGCTCAGTGGGCTTAGGCCCGAGAGGTTTTTGTATCGTATACAGTATCCTCTCCGCCCCAAGGACTATCCTCAGGTTCATTTCCCAGTCGGCGAAGTTGGTGCCCTTGAACACATTATCACCCATGATTATGTCACGGACATTTCCTTTGTTTGCCATCTTAACTACGAAAATCTAATTATCTAGTTAACGATATTTGGGTACAGTCAAACTGTTACATAAAAAAAATAACATTGTATTAGTCCAACTAATGTGTAAATATTGACGAAATAAGTTGTGTAAGCGCGTAAAGCTAAGTATCTGAACGATAATTGCAAATTCAATACTAGCCTCCCACTATTTTCTGCAAGTCTCTAACCCTCTTTGAGTACTCGGGAAATCCAATTTCCTAGTGGGCTAGGATCCCGTTAAATAACACACAACCTTGACTTTGGCCAACAAATTGTATGATATTTAACTAGGTAGATCTCGAAGATCAATTGGATCCCATCCAATTCCTAGATCCGGTAGGTGGACATCTAAGTCCGAAACATATACTTATGTCAATGCATCCAATACATTTTCCTAACCATTTCCTCTGAATCAACTAAGCCTTGGCTTTGGCACAACAAACCTAATGATTCCAGTTAAGTGGGACCCATTGACGAGGAAAGTTTCGTAATCAATGTCGATGGACAAGAAGTGATCTTGACTTTGGCCAACAAATCACAACTTGGACAGGACACCGATGTGGAACAAAACTCTCATGATTCAAACACATCCTCAATTGACAAAGGTCTTGACTTTGGCCAACAAACCAATGCCAATTTCGGATCTTGAGAAAGAATCATTCAACGGAAGGAAAATCGCTTAATATTGTTTGAGGGGATTTTTCGCGTAATTGGCAACCAATTAATTTATCTTTGTTAGGTCTCATCATCATACACCCTTAAGCATGCTTCTAAAACATCATAAAGCGCGTAAGTAAAGTAATAGCGATATACGGATGGATATGAACAACAACTTGTGTCCTAGAACAAATCACTCCTTTCCTCTCCCCCGCTAGCACTATTCTACTCTTACCCAATTACATAATACAATAAGAGAAACCTCATTTACATTGAGGGAATAGGTGAGAAGAGAATACAAAGAGACAATAAGAGAAAGGCTGGACACGCAGGTCCAATTTATAAATTCTAAATTTACAATAATTTCTAAAATTACCCTTCCCTTCTAATATCCATCCGATATACACTATTCATACATCACATCCACATTCATTCATTCAAGGCATGTTATACAACCAATCAAATCCATTAATTAGTCTTTAATTAGGTGACAATACAATGTTCAAACAATTGTTTGCATTTGCGCGAGTCCAACTCAATTTGAGAATAAATACTTATAGTATGAATTCACGAATTATATCGAACTACTCGTTAAATCAAATTTAAGTCGTATTCAATACTAATCCTATATTTAATTCTAAATTAAATATTTACACTTTTATTGTGCTTTTATAACTTAGATTCCAAATCTAATACAATCGGGTCTCAAAGCCCAACTAACATCTAATGTCCGTTTAATTAAAGTCAGATGGGCTTTCAATTGATTTCTTTAGGCTTGGGTTTTGGTTAATGTATGGGTCAAACCCAATTACCAAGCCCAATAAGGAATCACCCTCATATGCCATAAAATCAATATCAAGCCCATAAGGCCCAATTAAACATAAAAGCCCATTTATTACATTTGGGCTTAAATGGTGTGATTTAGGCCCATTTTGGATCCAATCCAAATGGTCCAAATCGCTTGGCCCAACCAAGCCCATTATGTCCAAATATAATAGTTTTAGGCCCAATTCAAAATTAAGCCCAACTAACCAATTTTAAAATTCCAAATTTTATAACTTAATTAATTAAAGTGGTATCATGATTAATTAATCCTTTAAATCAATATTCCCAAAATATCAAATTAATCCATTAATCATATTTTTTATCTTAAATATATGTCCAACATTATTTAATAAAAAATCAGTCCATAATCCTCCATCAAGCATTCGGCCAAGTGATTAAAATGGTTCCGATTTAGTTTTCAATCCAATCGAGTTACAAATCATCATTCCATATTGTTTCAAAGTCATCTAATGTCTTAAATTAAAAAATCATCTAGTCCATATGCTTGCATGTATTCGGCCAAGCCTCATTTGGTGGGTTGGAAAAATTAATCCAATTTATTTTCCATGAAATTGATGATGTATAATCTAAATAACATACATCTAAGCATATTTAATCAAGCAAACTCATCAAATCATGCTTCATACAATTTCCCCAAATAACATCCTAATATATTTGCATGCTCTTTAAGCTCAATGATACCATTGTTTGCAAATTAATTACCAAGCCCCAAGATCAACAAGAACAAGCAAAATATATAAATACATGAATGAATAAATTGAAGTATGGCGGAATCATACTCACAATACTTGAAAATGGATGCTAAGATGATGCGAAATTCCTCCCTTGTGCAGTGAAGCTCTCGGCCAAGAAGAAAAGAGGGACTCCAAGTCGAGTTTGATCCTTCCAAGCTCAAGGATTAGTTTCCCATATCACCTATGTATGATCCCTTGAAGGTGCTAGCCTTTGTTGTGATTTTGAATGCACAACTTTCTTCAAATCTTGCCACAAAAATTGAAGAAATGGAGAGCCCCAAAACTGCATGTAGTTTCAGCAATGTGAGAGAGAGAGGAGTGTTATGATTTTTTTTTGTACAAAAATCAATTTATATTTATGCCATAATATTTATTAAATTAATAATAAACTTATGACACAAATCATGCATGGCTTGAGTGTCAAACACTCAAACTCCATGCAAAACCATTGAGTGTATTGTACACTATCACCATGCAATGTATTAACAATTAAATAATGCATAAAATGACATGTGTCATGTGGCCCCACACAACCCAAATGAAAGTGGGCCCACGTGCACTCACGCGTTCGGGTTCGATATTTCCGAAATACCGAACTTACGTCGCGACGTTAATTAAATCGAATTTAAATAAATAATTGGCGCCTAGCGAAATTATTATTTACGTCGCTAACGAATTAATTCTAAATTGACTCGTTTGCCCGAATTAAAATCTAATTTTTATTTCGCGTCGAAATCGAATTTCGATTATTATATCGAATATAATAATTTTTACGATTAATTCCAAATTAATCGTTCTCTCTCTTGTATAGTACTTTATCCAAGATAAAGTCTCTCCGTAATTAATCCAAGATTAATCGAGTTTGAATCATACGTCATTGGTGAATCTTCGGGAAGCGACCCAAGAGATCTCTGGATATGTTGGCAATAAATACGGCCGTCAAATTATCTGAATACGTACGTACCAAGTACTACTTTTTTACCGATTTACAAGACAAGGTTAGCCTCTAGCAAAACGCCATGCCTACCCAATTCTCCAGAAATATTCTTATTGGAATATAAGATCTATAACAGGCGTAGTATACCGTAGTATAGTGTATATCGAACCAGTATCGGATGATCACATGTAAGGCCTGGGGCTGGAGATGTGTCTGCCCCGTACGATACACATATCGGACATCAAGCAACCAGTCTCTTTGAATCGGATAATCCTGACCTAGTCATATTATCTCGATGGTTGCAACCATTATAGAGTACTAGTTCTGTATCCCTCGCGATCATCATCTCCATATGTCTGAAGTGATACTTCCATCTTGACATCACACCACAATACACTACGATTCTCGATAAACCTAGAAGAGGTGTACACAGAACCCGTTAAAGCCCTGGACCACCAAACTAAAGTTTACCGATTGTCGTAAGTACTAGCGATGCAAGTCTCAGGTTAAGATCATATGCACCTACCCTGAAGCGGACTCCCATAGACACGCAGACATACTACCAATGGGATTCAGCGGGGTCTATCCAGAGCGAAGCTGTTTTCCGTACCATCGGTAAAACACAACCTCTACACGCACTTGCATAAGTATCCTATACTTAAATATATGAGAACTATGCCGTTGTGCCCTCACAACATGCACAAGTGCAGTACTAGTCTATTCCCGCATTATCGATGTCCAATCTCGATAATACTACGACTATGGATATTTAATTATTAACCTTTATGGATTGACACCGTCTCATATCATCACAATCCGGAACTAATCATAGGGACTTTTACCATTTATATCAAAGTAAATAAATTACAAAACGGTAAAAGGCAATTTCATTACTACATAGTTAATTTTGTACAATAATACAATATCATTTACAAAATAGTGACGCTATGGTCATAACTGTCTACAAAGTACACACCCAAAGGTAGTTCCTAAACTTAGGTATCTACGTCGAAACAGCGACTTTCGTCCCGTTTTCCGATTCGCAGAGAAATGATTACAATAATCCAATTATTTAATCAACTATAATTTTAATATTGATTACTATAATCTAATTATAAAATCAACTATCATTTTAATGGCAATTAATATTGATTACTATAATCCAATTATAAAATCAACTATATATTGAATGAGTTTGTATATAGTCCAACTATATATATTCTTAAAAAAACAACATAAATATTAGTCCCAACTAATATTTTGATAAATATGACGAGTAAAATAGATGAGCGCGTTTAGCGAGTATTCGAACGAATGTTACAAATTCAATACTTGCCTCCCACTATTTTTTCAATCGAGCCTCTAACCCTATGTTGAGTACTCGGGAAACCGTGTTTCCTAGTGGGCTAGGATCCCGTTAAATATCACACAATCTTGACTTTGCCAACAAATTGTATGATAATTAACTAGTAGATCTCGAAGATCAATTGGATCTCATCCAACTCCTAGATCCAGTAGGTGGACATCCAAGTCCCAACATATATCTTATATTATGCCTATACATCGAATGTAACCCTAACCTTTTTCCTCTGAATCAACTAGGCCTTGGCTTTGGCACAACAAACCTAGTGATCCCAGTCAAGCGCGGACCCATTGACATGGAAGCTTCGTAATCAATGTCTATGGACAAGATGTGGTTTGACTTTGGCCAACAAACCACAACTTGGACACGACACCGATATGGAACAAAGCCTCGTGATTAAAACACATCTTTGACGGACAAGGGCTTGACTTTGGCCAACAACCCCTGCCAATCTCGGATCTTGAGTAAGAATCACTCAATGGAAGGAAAATAAACGCTTGATATTTAACGAGGGTTTTTCGCCGTGCAAATGGCTACCATTTAATTATCGTTGTTAAGGTCTCATCATCATACACCCTTAAACATGCATTCTAAATACATAATAAAGCGAGTATGAAAATAAAATAATAATGATATGCGGATGGATACTTAACACATTGATCCTAGATCAAATCTCTCCCTTTCTCACTCGCCCAGCACTTGTATATTACTTCTACCCGCTACACTACACTTCTAAAGAAACCTCATTTACATTGAGGGGAATAGGTGAGAAGAGAATACAAAGAGAATAGAGGTGATAAGGCTGGACAAGCAGGTCCAATTTAATAAATCAATTTATTACAACAATTTCTAAAATGCCCACCCATCTAATATCCATCCGATATACATTATTCATTCAACACAACCACGTATTCACACACATAAGCATGCTATCAATCAATCTAATCAAATTAATTATCTGATAATTAAGTGATCATCCAATGTTCAAAACAACGATTTGATTTTGTCGAGTCAAACTCGTTTTTTGCGAATAAGTACTTTAAGTACGAATTCATGAATTAATTAAACTACATTATTAAATCTAATTTAACTGTACTTAATACTAATTCACTATTCAATTCCAAATTAAACATTACACTTTATTATAACCTTTTAAGATTTAAATTCCAAATTTAATCATAACGCGTCTCAAAGACCGATTAACGTCCAACGTCATTCAATTAAAGTCCAATGGGCTTTTAATTGATTTCTTAAGGCGTGGACTTTTGGTCAACTCGGGTCAAACCGATAACCAAAGTCCAATCCGGGATTACCCCATAAGCCCATAAATCAATCTTGGCCCATTAGGCCCATAACTTTAAAGGTGCATTAGTCGCATGGGCTTTATGGTTAAGGTTTTGGGGCCCAATTGGATTCCAATCCATTTGGCCTAAACCCAAATTGATAAAATCAAGCCCCAATAGGCCCAAATACAACATTAGAAGCCCAATCCAATTTAAGGCCTAAATAATTAAATTTTCATGAATCCAATTCCGCAATTAATTACCTAAAAGTGCATTATATGATGAATCAACTAATCAACATTTCCAAAACACCATATTAGTCCAATTAATCATGCTCAGTATCATTATCATATGTTCCAACACATAAATGAAAAAATCAAACCCATTACATGCTTTTATGCTCTCGGCCAAGGAAGGTAATTTTGTCGCGATTTGAATTCAATCCAAATAATTCCACAATCGACATCGAATTAACTTCCCGAATGATTTCATACACATCGAATGTTCATAAAAAAAAAAATCCAAGACATTAGGGCATTATACTATTCGGCAAGTGAAGCAAATTAGGGATTTTTGTTCAATTCAAATTCAATCTAATTGACTTCAAATTAACATCATCCAACATCATTACAACTCATCCAATGAACCAAAATGAAAAAAATTCCAAATTTTCCAAAATGACTATCACATTCGGCCAAGATATAATTTTTGGGGAAAATTGTTCTAAACATTTTTTCTTGAAATTGATCAAATCAATCTTCAATATTACATATACTAAGCATGCTCAATCATCCAATTTAATCAAATCATGCTCAAATACAAAATACCATACCCAATTTTTAAGCCCTACATTTTTCATGCTTGAACCTAAGCTCTTGATGCCATTGTTGGTTATTATTTAGGTCCCAAGATCAAACAAGCATGAAAAGAAAACATGCGTGAATACACCAATGGAGATAGCGGAATACTCACATTGATCGGTTGAGTCGATTTGGAGACGAATGAAGCCAAAAAGCCCACTGCCCTTCACGCCAAAACTGACCAGTCCACTGCCTCCAATTTTCAGATTTGAGCTGAGAAAACGGATCCCGGCTCATGGGCGAACCTCCCTACCACCTTCGCAAGACTCGTAAGTGTGCTAGCACTTGATTTCTCACCATGAAAAACCACTCTTGGCTTCCCTATTGCTCACGCCATTTTGCTTCCAAAACAGTGAGTATTTCTCACTTTGGGCGTGAGGAGAAGAGGAGAAACGAGAGAGAAAGAATTTTGTGTAATTGTTGGTGAAAAGCTTTTCCAAAAAGCTTTATATATTTTCCAAGAAAAATAAATAAAACCAATTACTTAATTGATTTAAATAAAATCAAAAGTAAAAGTTTTTCCCTCCATACACTATTACACCAACTTACATCAACTATTCACATGTCACTTTAATAAAGTGATGTGATGCAAGTCAATCCATCAATCCATTAATCAATCAATCAATCAATCAATCACTCAAAGTGACTTTTGATTTGACGCTTGATGTGACGATTGATTTGACGCTTGATGTGACTTGCGTCGCTGCACTCGAATTCAAAATACGAATGCGCTCGCAATCACACTCGGGCTCGGGTTCGCTAATTCTAAATTAACGATTTTTCCGTCGCGTCGTAATTAAATGATTACGCCTAGCGAATTCACTATTCACGTCGCTAACGAATTAATTCTAAATTAATTCGTTCGCCCGAATTAAAATCTAACTTTAATTCCGCGTCGAAATCTAATTTCGTTTAATATATCGAATATATTAATTTACCGATTAATTCCAAATTAATCGTTATCTCTCTCTAGACGATATTTTATCCTAGATAAAATATCTCCGTAATTAATCCTAGATTAATTTTTCTCTCTCTTCTATATAATCCCAGATTATACAGAGTGCGAGTTGTGCATCATCGGTGGATTATCGGGAAGCGACCCATGAGATCCCCGGATAAGTTGGCAGTAAATACGGTCGTTGGAGTATCCGAATCACGTACGTACCAAGTACTACGTTCTACCGATTTACGAGACAAGGTCGACTCATAGCAAAGCACCAAGTCTTCCCAATTCTCTGGACATATCCATTTAAGAATATTAAGATCTGTTATCAAGCGTAGTATACGATTGTATTATGTGTATCGGCCCAGTATCGGATAGTCACGTGCTAGGGCTGGGGCTGGATAAGTGTCTGCCCCGTCCGAAGCACATATCGAATGCCTAGTAACATAGTCTCTATAATCGGATCTTTATGACCTAGTCACAATATCCCGATTGGTTGCGCAACACTCAAGAGCACTAGTACCGTATCCTGCGTGACATCATCTCCAATATGACTGAAGTGATACTTCCATCTTGACATCACACCCAATACACTACGACTCTCTAATAAACCCATAAGTGGTGTACGCAGAACCGGTTAAAGCCCTGTACCACCAAGACCAAAGTCTATCGATTATCGTAAGTATTAGCGATGTAAGTCTCAGGTTAAGACTATACACACCTACCTTGATTTCGGCCTCCCATAGACACATAGTCATAATACCAATGGGATTCCGAGGGGTCTATCCAGAGCGAAGCTATTTCCCGTACCATCGGTGAAACACGACCTCCTATCGCACTTGCATAAGTATCCAATACTTATATATATGAGAACTATGTCGTTGTGCCCTCACAACGCACACAAGTGCAATACTAGCCTATTCCGCATTATCGATGTCCAGTCTCGATAATACTCCGGATAGGGATATTTAATGATTAATCCTTCGGGGATTGATACTGTCTCATATCATTCTCAATCCAGGAATTAATCATAGGGACCTCTCTTCATTTATATATCTTTGGTGATCTAATCACAAATGATGAGAGTGCAATTTCCTTGTCACATAGTTAATTTGCTACAACAACACAATGATCTGTGCAAATAGTGATGCTATGGGTCATTTTGTCCAACATCAATCACATCACTCAAAGTGACTTTTGATTTGACGCTTGATGTGACTTGCGTTGCCGCACTCGAATTCGAAATACGAATGCGCTCGCAATCACACTCGGGCTTGGGTTCAATAATTCTCAATTAGCGAATTTTTCGTCGCGTCGTAATTCACTATTCACATCGCTAACGAATTAATTCTAAATTAATTCGTTCGCCCGAATTAAAATCTAATTTTAATTCCGCGTCGAAATCTAATTTCGTTTAATATATCGAATATATTAATTTACCGATTAATTCCAAATTAATCATTCTCTCTCTTTAGACGATATTTTATCCCAGATAAAATATCTCCGTAATTAATCCTAGATTAATTTTCTCTTTCTTCTATATAATCCCAGATTATTAATGAGTGCGAGTTATGCGTCATCGGTGTATTATCAGGAAGCGACCCATGAGATCCCCGGATAATTCGGCAGTAAATACGGTCGTCGGAGTATCCGAATCACGTACGTACCAAGTACTACGTTCTACCGATTTACGAGACAAGATCGGCTTCTACCAAAGCACGAAGTCTACCCAATTCTCCGGTCATATTCATCAAAGAATATTTAAGATCTATATCAAGCGTAGTATACCAAGTATCGTGTATATCAGCCCAGTATCGGATAGTCACGTGCTAGGGCTGAGGCTGGATAAGTGTCTGCCCCGTCCGAAGCACATGTCGGATGTCTGGTAACTAGTCTCTATAATCGGATATACATGACCTTGTCATAATATCCCGATGGCCGGCCAGCACTTAAGAGCACTAATACCGTATCCTGCGTGACATCATCTCCACTATGACTGGAGTGATACTTCCGTCTTGACATCACACCCAATACTCTACGATTCTCAATATACCCAGCATTGGCGTACACAGAACCGGTTAGAGTCATAGAAGACCTCAACTAAAGTATATTGATTGTCATAAGCATTAGTGGTGTAAGTCTCAGGTTAAGACCATACACACCTACCCTGATGTCGGACTCCCATAGACACATAGTCATAATACCAATGGGATTCCGAGGGGTCTATCCAGAGCGAAGCTGTTTCCCGTACCATCGGTGAAACACAACCTCCTATCGCACTTGCATAAGTATCCAATACTTATATATATGAGAACTATGATGTTGTGCCCTCACAACGCGCACAAGTGCAATACTAGCCTATTCCGCATTATCGATGTCCAGTCTCGATAATACTCCGGCTAGGGATATTTAATGATTAATCCTTCGTGGACTGATACTGTCTCATATCATTCTCAATCCAGGAACTAATCATAGAGACCTCTCTTCATTTATATATCTAAGGTGATATAATCATAAATGATGAGAGTGCAATTTCCTTGTCACATAGTTAATTTGTACAACAACACTATGATCTGTACAAATAGTGACACTATGGGTCATATTATCCAACACCACCACCATCAATCTCCATCACTATTCATGACATGTTGTCAAATCACTCAAAGTGACTAGACATCACATCAATCAAAGTGACTAATGATTTGACGCTTGATGTGACTTGTGGGCCGCACTTGAATTCGAAATGCGACTGCGCCCGCAAACACTCTCAGGCTTGGGTTCGCTAATTCCAAATTAACGAATTTTCCGTTGCGACGTAATTAAATAATTATTCCTAGCAAAATTACTATTCACGTCGCTTACGAATTAATTCTAAATTAACTCGTTTGCCCGAATTAAAATCTAATTTTAATTCCGCGTCGAAATCCAATTTCGTATAATATATCGAATATATTATTTTATCGATTAATTCCAAATTAATCGTTCTCTCTCTTTTAAATAATATTTTACACCGGATAAAATATCTCTGTAATTAATCCCAGATTAATTTTCTCTCTCATATAATTAATCCCAGATTAATAAAGTGTGAGTCATACGTTATCGGCGAATCTTCGGGAAGCGACCCATGAGATCCCCGGATATGTTTGTAGTAAATATGGTCGTCAGACTATCCGAACACGTACGTACCTAGTACTACGTTTTTACCGATTTACAAGACATGGTTGGCTTCTAGCAAAGCATCATGCCTACACAATTCTCCAGAAATATTCTTACTAGAATATGTGATCTATATCAGGCGTAGTATACGTAGTATTACATATTTCGATCCAGTATCGGATGTCACGTGCAAGGCCTAGGGCTGGAAATGTGTCTGCCCCGTACGAAGCAAATATCGGATCTCTGGTAACTAGTCTCTATATCGGATAAACATGACCTAGTCATAATATCTCGATAGCTGCAGTATATAAGAGAACAAGTTCTGTATCCTACGTGATCATCATCTCCACTATGACTGGAGTGATACTTCCATCTCGACATCACACCCAATACACTACGATTCTCAATATACCCAGAAGAGGCGTACACAGAACCTGTTAAAGCCCTGGATGACCAAAACCAAAGTATATTGATTATCGCAAGTATTAGCGGTGCAAGTCTCAGGTTAAGACCAAATACACCTACCCTGATTCGGACTTCCATAGACACATAGTCATACTACCAATGGAATTCCGAGGGGTCTATCCAGAGCGAAGCTGTTCCCGTACCATCGGTAAAAAAAAAAACCTCATATTACACTTGCATGAGTATCCTATACCCAAATATATGAGAACTATGTCGTTGTGCTCCCACAACGCGCACAAGTGTAATACTAGTCTATTCTGCATTATCGATGTCTAGTCTCGATAATACTACGACTAAAGATATTTAATGATTAAACCTTCGTGGATTGATACTGTCTCATATCATCTCAATCCGGAACTAATCATATGGACCTTCTATCATTTATACATCTTGGTAATCTAATTACAAATGATAGAAGAGCAATTTTCTTTGTCACATAGCTAATTTGTACAACAACACCATGATCTGTACAAATAGTGATGCTATGGGCCATAACTGTCCAACACCAACAATGGTATCTTGAGCCAATTTGAGCGTGATTTGATAAAATTAGTTGATTGAGTATGCTTGAATGATGTTGTATTAAAGTTTTATATGATCAATTTCATGAAATATTGATTGGATCAATTTTCCCCAATTTGTTAGGCTTGGCCGAAACATACACTTGCCCTAATGTCATGGTATTTTTTGATTTTGATCATTGGATGAGTTGAAATCATGTGGAAAATGTTGATTTGAGATTTAATTGGATTGATTTTTGAATTGGACATGAAAAAACCGTAAATGCCGTGAGTTATAGCATATATAATGATGTGATTTTTTGATTCAAATGTGTTGGACATATGTTGATGATAATGAGCATAATTAATTGAGTGAATTAGTATTTTGGAAATGTTAATTTGGTTAATTAATTTTGGAATACACTTTGGTTAATTTAATTATGAAATTTGGAATTTTTGTAATTTAATTAATTGGGCCAGATTTGGAATTGGGCTTTTAAAGTTGTAATTGGGCTTAATGGGCTAGGTTGGGCCAAGTTTGGTTTATTCTAATTGGTTGGATCCAATTGGGCCCAAAGCCATCTCCAAAAAGTCCAATTATGAATTAATGGACCTTTAATATTAATTGGGCCTAAATTGGTTTATTGGCAAATAAGGGTGATTCCTTAAATGGGCTTTGGTATTTGGGGTTGACCCATATTGACAAAAAGTCCATGCCTTAGAAATTAATTAAAAGCCCATTGGACTTTAATTAAATTGACATTGGATGTTAATTGGACTTGGAGACCCGTAAAGATTAGATTTAGAATATAAGTCGCTAAAGGTTCATTAATAAAGTGTAATATTTAATTTGGAATTAAATATAGAATTAGTATTGAATGAAAATTAAATTGGATTTAATGTTGTAGTTTAATATAATTCAAGAATTCGTACTTTGAGTACTTATTCGCAAAACGAGTTGGACTCGCGCAAAATCAAATCGTTGTTTGAACATTGGACGGTCATTAATATTCAGATTAATTAATTGGATTAGATTGATTGATAACATGCTTGTGTGAATACATGGATGTGATGTATGAATAATGTATATCAGATGGATATTAGATGGGTGGGGCAATTTTGGAAATCTTTGTAATAAATTTAGAATTTATTAAATTAGACCTGCGTGTCCAGCCTATAACCTCCTTACTCTGTGTATTTCTCTTCTCACCTATTCCCCTTAATGTAAATGAGGTTTCTTTATAAGTGTTATGTAATCGGGTAGAAGTAATACTTATGCTAGCGGGAGAGAGCAAATTGAGAGATTTGTTCTAGGAACAATGTTTAAGTATCCATTCGTATATCATTATTACTCTATTTTTACGCGCCTTATTATGTGTTTATAATGCATGTTTAAGGGTGTATGATGATGAGACCTTAACGAAGATAATTAATTGGTTGCCAATTACGTGAAAAACCATCACTACATATTAAACGTTTTTCCTTCCATTGAGTGATTCTTACTCAAGATCCAAGACTGGCATTGGTTTGTTGGCCAAAGTCAAGGCCTTTGTCCATCGCGGATGTGTTTGAATCATGAGAGCTTTGTTCCATATCGGTGTCTTGTCCAAGTTGAGATTTGTTGGCCAAAGTCAAGATCACTTCTTGTCCATCGACATTGATTACGAAGCTTTCCAAGGTCAATGGGTTCCGCTTAACTGGGATCACTAAGTTTGTTGTCCCAAAGCCAAGGCTTAGTTGATTCAGAGGAAAAAGGTTTGGCAATATATTGGATATATTGGCATATATAAGATATATGTTTCGGACTTGGATGTCCACCTACTGGATCTAGGAATTGGATGGGATCCAATTGATCTTAGAGATCTACCTAGTTAATTATCATACAATTTGTTGGCCAAAGTCAAGATTGGGTGTTATTTAACGGAATCCTAACCCACTAGGAAACAAGGTTTCCCGAGTACTCCACAGACGGTTAGAGGCTCGCCGAAAAATAGTTGGAGGCAAGAATTAAATTTGTAATATTCGTTTAGTTACTTGCCATACGCGTTCATTACAATTTTTCGTCAAATAAATTTATATATTAGTTGGACTAATATTTATCATTGTTTTAAAACAGTTGGACTATATTCAAACTATTTCATTTATAGTTGATTATATAATTGGATTATAGTAATCAATATATTTGATTTAACTAATTAAATTATAGTTGATTTTATAATTGGATTATAGTAATCAATATAATTGAGTTTAAACTTATTAAATTATAGTTGATTATATAATTAGACTATAGTAATCATTATAATAAATAGTACCTAAAATCGTTGATTGGATAGTTGGACTATAACAATCAAGAATAATTCAAAGATTAGTGTTTAAAACATAATCCTGGGTGAAAATGTTTTTTAAATGACTTTAATTTTCAAATTGGGAATAAAATCTCATGATAGTCCTGAAAATAGAGAAGTTACTTTATTTGATATACTGACATCTCGAGCCTAAGCCAGGAGTTAAGCAAATAGTAGAACATGATATTTGGAATATTCATGGGATGATAACTTTAATGCTTAATCCAATAAGCTTGCCAAATAGACTCCTTAATTTCTTAATCAGAACTAAGGATTGGATCCTTATAGTATGATAATGAAATTGAACGATCTTCATGGATCCATCCTTAGATCTTAGAAGTACAAATTGCAATAGAAAACTCTTGGAGAGTTAATGGCTATACTCAAGGAGACAAAGCCAAAGTTTGCAATAAGGCGAGAAGCGCAAGGCGCATCTTACTTCGACATCCCAGAAGGCCAAGGCTTGGCCAAAGGCTTCTGGAGGGTGTGGAAAAGGGCAAAGGCAAAGTCATTAGAATCTTCTGGGAAGATAAAGGACATATCCCAAGATGTCTGCCTAAATTGTGGCAAACGAGGTCACTGGAAGCGTGACTGTCGTTTGGACAAGGCAGACATGAAGGAATTGAAGACGGGCAAGGCTCCGGCTTCAAACATGTTTGTTATAAACATGTTCACTACCAGTATTAAAATTGGATTTTAGATACTGGGTGTGGTACATAAATATGTACTGGTGTGTAGAATCTGTTGATAAGCAGGATACTGACCTCAGTTGAGATTTACCTACGAATCGGAAATGGGACGAAAGTCACTGTTTTAACCGTAGAAACCTAAGTTTAGGAACTAGCCTTCGGGTGTGTACTTAAATTAGCAAACTATTAGAATGTAACTAGTTTGACTAGAAACATTATCTCTATATTAAGGTTTAACCCATTGCGGGTATACCTTTATATTCTAGAACACTAAAGTGTTTTATTTTATAAAGATGATATTGAGATAAACACATTAGATGTGAATAACAGTATTTATATTTTGAATATAAATAAATCTCAAACGTATAACATGACAAACAAATAGCTCAAACTGATTTAATCAGTTGAGACTTAAAAGTGGCATTATTGTCTGGGACACGATTAAACAAGACTCGTATATCCACACTTTCGAAGAGTGTGTACTAGGACATATTTGATTCTATTCAAATAATGTCTACAAATCTAGTTTATTGGGCAAAGTGCCTGAAATACTTTTTTCTTAGTAAAAGTATAAGTGCCACCGATCTGTTAGCCCTCCTTCATAGTGACGTAAGTGGGCCAATGTCTAGCTAGGCTAGAAGTGGATATGAATGTTTCGTGACCTTTACGGATGTGGCATTGCGTTATAGTTATGTGTTTCTTATGAAACACGGATCGGAAAATTTTGATGAAATCAAAGAGTTTCGACATGAAGTAGACAAACAGATCGGCTAAAGTATTAAACATCATGATTGGACCGTGATGAAAATACTTAAGCAATAAGTTTCTAAAATACTTGAAAGAGTATAGTATTCTTTCAAATAGAACTCCTCCCGGAACACGTCAATTTGACGGTGTGTCCGAATCGAGAAACCGAATTTAGTTGGACATGATAAGGTTAATCATGAGTCGCTATGAGCTACCATTTCCTTCAACAGATAAGCTTTAAACAGTGCAAAACTTATTTTGAATAAGGTTCCATACAAATCTGTTAAACAGACTTCATATTAGATATGAACAGGAAAGAAACTGGGCTTTCTCATTCCTGAAGATTTGGCTATACTGGGCATATGTTTGGATGATACCAAACTAGAACCCAAATCGGATAAGTGCCTAAGTTGTAGGTTATCCTAGGGAAACATAAGTATATTACTTATACAAGTCACAATAGAACAATGTAATTGTTGCTCACCATGCGGTTTTCCTAAGAGGAATACCGATATGCAGTGGTAAGTGGGAGGAAAGTAAAACTCGATGAAAATCGAAGTAATACTATTCCAGGCACCGATTCGTTAATGGAATACAAATAGTTCATCAAGGATGAAACTATACCAATAATATTCGAATATATAAGAACCGCGTTAGTCGGAGAGAGTTAGAAAACAACCTGGGGTCATGGGTTTCTGATCTCACCTCATTAAGATGTCAATCTTATTGAGGTACACGAACTGACTACGTATAAGGAAGTGATACAAGGTATCGACTCCCTAATATGGCAAAGTGCTATGATGTCCGAAATGGATTCCATGTATAACAACCAAGTTTGGACACTGGTTGTTGTACCGAAAGGCATTGTACCTATTGGTACTATAAGTCTTTAAGGAAGACATACATGGAAGGCAACATACCAACGTACTAAGCTAGACTTGTAGCGAAAAGGTATCGTTATCAACATTGTGTTGATTATGACGAAACCTTTTACTCGTTGCCATTGATAAATCCATTTAGATAATGCTTGCTAATATTGCATGTTTCATTTATGAAATATGGCGGCTGGATGCCAAAACCACTTTCCTAAACAGAAACCTTTTGGAGGATGTTTACAACATCCTGACGGTTTTGTCATACGAAAATGAGCAAACAAGTTTTGCGAGTTAATTCGATCCATGGATGGATTGAAGCAAGCATTGAGTTCTTGGAACTGTCGTTTTGATGTAATCATAAGGGTATATGATTTAATTCAAAAACGAAATGATTCTTGTGTATATAAGGAGGTTAGTGGGAGCGCACTGACAGTGATTGTCCTAAGTAATGATGACATATCATTTCCAGGAATAAAGATCTACTGGGATAGATCTAAAAGTTGTTGGCATTCTCCGAGATCTCGTACATTGAAATAAATGTACGCGACCTGGTGTCTCATACGCTTTGAGCATATGGAGTCACAATCGGGCCAATCCAAGTGATAGTCATTGGATTGATGTTAAGAACGTCTTTGAGTATCTTAGATGAACTAAGGATGCCTTCTTATACTATGGAGAAGGAGAACTTGAAGTGACTGGGTTCACCATTGCAAGTTTTCTAACCGATAAAACGACTATAAGTCGTAACAACGGTACTGTACAGTTTGAATAACGGAACAGTGAGCTGGAAATCTTCCAAGCAACATATTGTTACCAAATAAACAACAAAAGCGGGTTATTGCTGCAGCTGAGGCAGCAATAGAAGCCATTTGGGTCGATAATAATTCTAATTAGATTAGAATTGTTCTGTTAGCAGCTGAGCTAGGCTTCAGCACAGGCTAAAGAATTAATGGTCTCATCAACGATCCAGATATATACTTCAAATATTCATCTGATTCTTTCGGATCATACATCATGGCGATGTGATGATCGAATTAATCGCATGAGATGATAATCATACAAATCCGCTGATGGAAGCATTTCCTCAGCAGAAGTTTGAGCGAACCGTACATAGTTCCGGTGTAGGACACTTGAGTGATTGGCTATAGGCCAAATGGGAGATTGTTGGACAGTTATGACCCATAGCATCACTATTTGTACAGATCATGGTGCTGTTGTACAAATTAACTATGTGACAAAGGAAATTGCCATTTTATCATTTGTAATTAGATTACCAAGATATATAAATGATAGAAGGTCCATATGATTAGTTCTGGAATTATAAGATATGAGACAGTATCAATCCATGAAGGTTTAATCATAAAATATCCCTAGTCGTAGTATTATCGAGACTGGACATCGATAATGCGGAATAGATTAGTATTGCACTTGTGCGTGTTATGGGAGCAAAACGACATAGTTCTCATATATTTGGGTATAGGATGCTCATGCATGTGTAATAGGAGGGTTTGTTTACCGATGGTATGGAAACAGCTTCGCTCTGGATAGACCCCTCAGAATTCCATTGGTAGTAAGACTATGCGTCTATGGAAGTCCGAATCAGGGTAGGTGTATTTGGTCTTAACCTGAGACTTGCACCGCTAATACTTGCGACAATCAATATACTTTGGTTTTGGTCATCCAGGGCTTTAACATGTTCTGTGTACGCCTCTTCTGGGTATATTGAGAATCGTAGTGTATTGGGTATGATGTCAAGACGGAAGTATCACTCTAGTAATAGTGGAGATGATGATCGCGTAGGATACAGAACCGGTGCTCTTATGTACTGCAGTCATCGGGATAATATGAATAGGTCATGATTATCCGATTATAGAGACTAGTTACCAGAGATCTGATATGTGCTTCGTACGGGGCAGACACAATTCCAGCCCCAGGCCTTGCACGTGACATCCGATACTGGATCAAAATATGCAATACTACGTATACTACGCCTGATATAGATCATATATTCCAGTAAGAATATTTCTGGAGAATTTGGTAGGCACGATGCTTTGCTAGAAGCCAACCATGTCTTGTAAATCGGTAAAAACGTAGTACTAGGTACGTACGTGTTCGGATAGTCCGACGACCGGATTTACTGCCAACATTTCCGGGGATCTCATGGGTCGCTTCCCGAAGATTCACCGATGACGTATGACTCGCACTTTATTAATCTGGGATTAATTATAAGAGAGAGAGAGAGAGAGAGAATTAATCTGGGATTAATTACAGAGATATTTTATGTAGGATAAAATATCATTTAAAGAGAGAGAACGATTAATTTGGAATTAATCGATAAAATAATATATTCGATATATTATACGAAATTGGATTTCGACGCGGAATTAAAATTGGATTTTAATTCGGGCAAACGAGTTAATTTAGAATTAATTCGTTAGCGACGTGAATAGTAATTTTACTAGGCATAATTATTTAATTACGTCGCAACGGAAAATTTGTTAATTCGGAATTAGTGAACCCGAGCCCGGGAGTGTTTGTGGGCGCACTCGTATTTCAAATTCAAGTGCGGCCCACAAGTCACATCAAGCGTCAAACCACTAGTCACATCAAGCGTCAAATCACTTGTCACTTTGAGTGATGTGATGTCTAGTCACTTTTGATGTGAATAGTTGATGTGGGTTGTCGAATGAATTTAATGCATTTTTGCCACCAAAATTGTTTGCCTTTTTGAAAAGCTTTGACCAAACTTTTGGTATATGTTTTTGGAAAATATTTTCACACAACTCTAACCTTTCTTCTCTCCCTCCATATTCCGCCAAGGGGCCTTCTTCCTCTCTTCTCACCATTCGGCCTAGGGCCATTTCTCTTCTCTAAGTCTTGCTTGGCCGAGACATTGAAGGAACAAAGAGGAGATTTTATGGCAAAATCTCTAATGTGTTAGCACACTTTAGAGTACATACAAAGGTGATAGGGAATCTTTTTCATGAGCATAGAATCATCAAATAAAGCTTGGAGCTTGTAGACACTCATGGAGCACCAATTTTTGGCATGGCCGAATGCTTCACCATGGAGGAAAAGATTTGTTTTCGTCGCATCCAAAAGCCGATCAATGTAAGTATGATTCAGCCATTCTTCATTGTTTTATTCACATATATTTCTTGCTTGAAATTGATCCTTGGGACTTAATAGAAACCCAACACCTTCGTCACAATAGTCAAAGTGGGCCCGATAGAAGACGAGGTGGAGTCCACAGTGCTTGATATCCCAACTACATTTGCGCTGTTATTAGGGAGGCCATGTTTTCATAGACTTGGGGGCGTGCTGTCCACTTTTCACCAAGTTATTAAGTTCCCGTATGGAGAGGAATTGACCGGCGTAAACACACACGTATAACGCAAGCGTACGTATCGTTCAAGTAGTATAAAAGTATCGATCCCACGATGACTTAATACCTAAACTATTAATTTTATGAGGTCAAATGATTACTAGTATCTAACAGGTTGTTTGATTGATTTGAAATGGCGACGATTCTAAATTAAAGACAAGTAAATAAAATTGTTCGAAAGTAAGTTTTAAAAAATTCAATATTAAAAACTATCTAGGGTTGTGAATCTTTTCAATATTATTTAAAGATGAAGTGGTTATCCTATAGCTGGGTAATATATGATTTATTAACCTGGAACACTAAATTATGTGAATACCTATGTCGATGGTTAGACACAATACCCAGTTTAACCCAATTGAACCATATGTCTATGTCAACCAAATTATCTGGATTCATTAAGTTTAAGTTCCAATTATGACCTACCCCCGCCCGACAGGTATATGTCTATCCTGTAAGGAAATCTATTAAAGGTTATCTATCCTCAAGGAAGATCGTGGGCTATTGAGTCTAAGGTCTTAAACTTAAAATCCCTATGTCTAGTCCATTTTAAGTTTACCTAATCATTTTATTAATGGCCAGTTAATAAAAAGCATTAAGATTAAGACTCAATAAATAATCTTTATTTATTTTACCCAAACTATAATCTAACCCTTATAAACTAGTGATATTGAAATTCATCACAACCCTAGATAACTAACTTAGTTATGACACATGGCTAGGGCTAGTAAAAACTTAAAAGTAAAAGCCATAAAGTAAAAATGCGAAATAGTAAATGCGGTAAAGTAAATACTGAAAAGTAAATAACAATAAAATAAAATGCTAAGGTAAAAGGAATTACTTTTACTATTTACTATTTTAAATATCTCCCATAAAATAATATATAAACTTGTGATAATATTACCAACCAGCCATATAGGCGGTAACCTGATTAATTCAAATTAAGTCCGACCAGCCATAAAGGCGGTATGATTTGTCCATGAACCTGCCATATCGGCGGTAAGAAATTTAATTATCAACCAGCCATATAGGCGGTATCCTGGATTAGTCAGGTTTAAACCATTTAAATTTAATAGCCAACCGACCAATATGGCGGTATCCTTATTAAGTCAAATTTTTAAATAGTAAATATATTATATTTAAGGGAGATTAATCTAAATAGTAATAGTAAAAGAATTACCTTTCACCTTAGCAAGGAGAAGTTACCTCATCATGGTTGAATAGTAAAACTGAAACAGTAAAAACAAGATAAATTACTATTACTATTACAGAAATTAATTACTATTACAGAATGTAATTAAAAATTAATTACAAAACTTAAATTAAAAGAAATTGGAGAGAGAAACTCCCTATTTACATCAAAGAAATGAGAGAGAATGGTGCAACTAAAACTGAAATCTGGAGCTCAATTATAGACAATTTTTGGTCCAGCATCGCGACGCGGAAAATATACTAGCGTCGCGACGCCAGCAACAGTTTCTAGAGTCCACGCGTACGTTGACCACGCGGCTGTCGGCACAATAATTGGTGACATGTGTCATGCTCTGGTTGGCTGGCGATGCGGCCCAATGAAATCGTGCCACGTGTAATCTTGTGATTGGGTGTAAAGTCGGTCTAATAGAATGGAGACACGTGGCATGCTCTGATTCGCTGATTATTCGGTCCAATAGAGAGGCGACATGTGGCACGCGGTTTGGGTGGTCCAATGAGGTGATGACACGTGGCATACGGTGCATGTTAGCAAGGGCGGCGCACGTTAGCAAGATCCGGTGCACGTTAGCAAGTCCAACCTATCTGATTTTGACACGTGGCAGACGGCGCATGTTATCACATCCGGCGCATCCTGGGAGTCGCGACGCGGGAGTATTGGCGTCGCGACGCGCTAAAGACCAAAATATCCCTCTTGACGCATTTTTGTCCATTTTTGCCCCAAATTGCCTCCAATGCTTTCCAAACTTTATTTATCTGCAAAATAACAACAAGACACATCAAAACGTTCATAAAACTCGAGAAACGATACAAAATATTAGGCTAAATGAGTGGGAAAAAGTGATATATTTACCACTCATCACACCCTCAAACCTAACATTTTGCTAGTCCTCGAGCAAAACATAAAATAAAATAACATGAAAATAAAATTAACTAAGCCACTTTCGTAAGGATCACGGTTGCATTTAGCGTATGCAACAAGCCTTTAAACCCCTAGGTGTCCCTAGTGGACGAGTTGTAGTCTCGTGAGGGCTTACAGCAATGATACCCACAAACATTTTACAAAAGTAAAAAGGTAGTAAAACTAATGCACACAAAAGCAAAAAGACAAGCGAAAAGAGAATAAAGAAGTTAGTGACTAGTCAGGTGAAATTTCTACTCCAAGTTATTAGTTGTTTTGTTTCTTTCTAAATTACCGAATAAGTAATTTCTCCGATTATTTTTACCATTCTTCATATACACAGCCAACAAAATATTTATCAACTCATTTTTGTCCTAAAGTTCTATCAGATTTCATACCTTTTTATAGCAATGGATAATTTTTTCTGATTTTTTCTGATTTTTTCTTTGATTTTTGATTTTTTTTTTATTTATATACAATATCTTCCATCTATGTAGCGAGTGTTGGGTCGGTGGCTCCCAAACCAGTTGGCTTTAGGGCACGGGTGTTAAGACACCCCTACGGACTTATTACCCAGACTTCAGATATAAATATATTTTTTGCAGCATCTTCGATCCATGTAACGAGCTTTGGCCAGTGACTCCCAACCAGTTGTTTTAGGGCATTAGGTGTTAAAACACCCTTACAGACTTAATAACTCGGATCTCTGACGTTTTTTTTTTTTTTTCTCCATCACTTTTTGAGATGCTTCCTCCGATTAAACTAGAGCACTGAATATTACAAACTTTTCAATTTTAGCTCATGTCCGTATGTTACTATGCATGTTGATAATATCTGCCAACTGAGTATATGAAGGTCCATTTTAGTCAGTGTTAAGGAGAATTACAAATTAAATAATTTAGAATGAAATAAAAAAAACATTAACTTGTTCCGAAATAAACGGTTTGAGATACGTATCAGGAGTGAGAACTCATTACTCAGCTATCTCTCACCAATTTCACATTTTTAGTCAAAACACAAAAACGCAAAATATTTTTGTAATTTTTGAAAAATTTTTCAATTTTTTTGTATTTTTCGAAAAATTTTGGACTAAAAATAAAAACAACACACAAACTAGAAACAAGGTACTGATCAACTAATTCCCTCCCCCAAACCTAAATGAGACATTGTCCCCAATGTCTTAAACAGTAAAAGAGAGTTACGAAGGTCGTACCTGGTTAGCTGAAATCTACAGGAAATTAAAGGTTAAGATCCAGATTAATCCTACGCCTCTTACCACGATCGTCCTCAGACCAATTTATCTTTGAAAGAATAGGGTCAACTCGTGTTCATAGGCTATGAGTTGGTCTATTCCGGAGCAGTTCTGGCAGTAAAGAGGAGTTCTTTTAAAGGTTTCGACACGAACCCATTTCTTCGAGCATCATCAAGAACACACAAAGAAAATCATAAAATCCTCAACGTTGAGCAGTCCAATTGTTTCTGGTGTATGTTCAGGTTCGCCCAAGATAACACAATAAAAATTTCCTCCAATGTACCCAAGCCACCTGGCAAAGCAATAAAAGCATCAGCACGGTTAATCATTTCCACTAGTCATTCAGACATACCTGGCACAATCAGTTCCTCTCCGTTTGATGGTTCAATAAGATTTGCCTCTGCCAAGGGTTTTGGATGATTCCCAAAACGTGACTGCCTCCTTCCTGTGCATCCTTTGAAACGATCCCCATAAGTCCAAGATTTCCTCCGCCATATTTAAGTGCATATTCCTTGCAGCTAAGACTCGACCCAATTCATGTGCTGCTTCTATGTATTGTGGCTTAGTACCAGCACTACTACCGCAGAACACACAGATGTTTTAAACTCGTCTTCTTGAAGTGACTTCCATTTTTTTATGTATCTCTTTCTCAACTCTGGATGCCTTCAAAAGTGCAATGATGGGCTGGAATTTATAGTACCTGAAAAGGGTGAGTAAAAATAGCACAAGTATCTTCCAGAGGACGATTAGTAGCGAATTAATATCGTGATAGTCAAAAAGGTCTGGATCCTGTCGGAGAAATAAAAGAAAACAACAAAACAAATACAATTATTAAGAAAAGACAAAGAGATATAATATTTACAAGAAAAGTAACGGCTTGATTGACATCTATGCGTCAGGGACAAGCTTCCCATCCAATTTTCTTATAAATTGGCAAACAGGGTCTTTTTGAGTCAGATTCCTAAGACTTAACAGTTGTCTTTCTTTTTGAAATTGTGTATGTAATTTGCGAAGGCTATGTGACATATCCACTGGGATGCGTCTCAAGAGTTAAGATATATCATCTAAAGACTCCTTACTCAAGCCATCCCTAATGAATTTAATTTTGTCTTCGCGATTATCAGACACCATTCCTAAAGAACGACAACGAGTATTGCAATTCCATCGTGCACATTTGAAAAACACACATTTGCTTAGCTCTACGTTTCTTTGCATAGGTGCTTCTTCCACAACCAGGCAGATGTGAAATAAAAGAGTCAGAAGACTCACCTGCCAATCGGACTCGTGCTTCAATTACCCAACGAATATCATTAGGAACTCCATGAATTGTTAGTAACCTCATCCGTTCCAAGCGAGCTTTGTAGACTTTCATCAAAGATTTTTGAGGGAGAGAAGGAAATTGCTTGTGAAGATTTGTGAGAGCTTCTTCCATCTTGAAATGACTTAATCTGCAAAAACTAAACACACAAAATTAAATCACACCAAATCACAATATATACACAAATTGCATGGGTTGCCTCCCTGCGAGCGCTAAGTTTAGAGTCGTCAGCTAGACTTGACTTCTCGAACGTTAAGCTGGATCTGAAAGTGTGACACTTTCTTTTTGTCGCTCAAATGATTCTCCCCAGTAGTGTTTGACACGCTGACTGTTAACCTTGAATGTGTTGTTGGTATTGGGATCCAGTAACTCAACAGCTCCATAAGGTAAAACCTGAGTGATCACAAATGGTCCTGACCACCTAGATTTCAACTTTCCAGGAAAAAGTTTCAACCTCGAGTTGTACAACAATACCTGCTGCCTTGGTTCCAACTGTCTGTGAACTATTTTTCGGTCATGCCATTTCTTGTTCTTTTCCTTGTACAATTTGGCATTCTCATAAGCCTGTAGGCGAAATTCCTCCAATTCGTTGAGTTGGTGAAGTCTTTTTTCTCCTGCAGCTTGTGAATCAAAATTCAACTTCTTCAGTGCCCAGTACGCCTTGTGCTCAAGCTCAACTGGCAGATGGCACGCTTTCCCAAACACCAATCGATATGGAGACATACCAATGGGTGTCTTGTAAGCTGTCCTGTAGGCCCATAATGCATCATCTAGTTTTGTTGACCAGTCCCTCCTTATTGATCCAACGGTTCTTTCTAGGATTCTTTTGATTTCCCTGGTTTGAAACCTCAACCTGTCCATTTGACTGTGGATGGTAAGCAGTGGCAACTTTGTGAGTAACTCCGTATTGGATAGGAGTGCATCGAAATATCTGTTGCAGAAATGTGAGCCACCATCGCTGATGATTGCACGAGGTGTTCCGAATCGAGTGAAAATGTTCTTTTTAAGGAATTTGATCACCACTTTTGAATCATTGGATGGCAGTGCAATTGCTTCGACCCATTTGGAGACGTAGTCTACAGCAACCAGGATGTACAGGTTTCTGAATGATGGAACAAAGGGTCCCATGAAATCAATACCCCACACATCGAATATTTCCACTTCTAGAATGTTTTGCAACGGTCCTTCATTTATTCTCGAAATATTCCCTGTTCTCTGGCACCTGTCACATTGAAAAGCAAAAAGATAAGCATCTTTAAAAAGAGTGGGCCAGAACAAACCTGATTGAAGAACTTTTGCTGCAGTTTTATTTCCGCTGAAGTGTCCGCCATATGGTGATGAATGACAGTGCTGCAAAACACTGTTGATTTCCTCATGTGGAACACACCGTCTCAATAATTGATCAGCACACAGTTTGAACAGGTACGGTTCATCCCAGACATAGTGCTTGACTTCTTTGAAGAACTTTTTTCGTTGCTGAGTTGTCCATTCCAACGGCCATTTTCCTGATACAATGTAGTTGACATAGTCAGCATACCAAGGGACTTCCTGTTATTTCATGGCAAACAGCTGTTCATCTGGAAAAGTTTCTTTGATTGACAGATTTTTGTCAGCTGTTTCTCTATTCTCGAGCCTCGATAGATGATCTGCCACCTGATTCTCTGTTCCTTTTCTGTCTCTGATCTCCATGTCGAATTCTTGCATAAGAAGTATCCAACGGATCAATCTGGGTTTGGCATCTTTCTTTGTGATCAGATATTTGATTGCTGAATGATCTGTGTAGACCACCACTTTGGGACCCAGCAGATAGGAGCGGAATTTTCAAAAGCGTACACAACTGCGAGCAACTCCTTTTCAGTGGTTGTGTAATTGAGTTGAGCTTCATCAGAGTTCTGCTGGAGTAGTAAATGGTGTGGAAAATCTTTGCTTTGCGTTGTCCCAAAACTGCACCTACAGCAAAATCACTAGCATCGCACATCACTTCAAATGGAAGGGTCCAGTCTGGTGCTACAATGATAGGGGTAGAAATCAGCTTCTGTTTTAAGATCTCAAAAGCTTCCTGGCATTCTTTGGTGAAGTTGAAAGGCACATCCTTCTCCAAAAGATTGCAAAGAGGTTTTGCAACCTTGGAAAAATCTTTGATAAATCTCCTGTAAAAACCTGCATGTCCGAGAAAGCTCCGAATCCCTTTGACAGATGTTGGTGGAGGTAGTTTTTCAATTGTCTCTATCTTTGCTTTGTCTACCTCAATCCCCTTTGTGAGATTTGATGTCCAAGAACAATGCCCTCATGTACCATGAAATGACATTTCTCCAATTGAGCACCAAGTTCGTATCTTCGTACCTTTGTAAGACCTGTTCCAAATTTTGCAAACAATGATCAAAAGAATCTCCAAACACAGAAAAGTCATCCATGAAAACTTCCATACTCTGCTCCAGCATGTCTGAGAATATGGCCATCATGCAACGCTGAAAAGTGGCGGGGGCATTATATAATCCAAATGGCATCCTGCGGAAAGCAAAAGTACCATAAGGACATGTAAAGTGGTTTTCTCTGATCTTCTGGGGCGATGGCAATCTGATTGTATCCTGAATATCCGTCAAGAAAGCAATAGAATTCATGTCCCGCAATCTGTCTAACATCTGGTCAATGAATGGTAGCGGAAAATGGTCATTTCTCGTGGCTTTGTTCAGCTTCCTGTAATCCATGCATACTCTCCATCCAGTCACCGTTCTTGTTGGAATTAGCTCATTCTTTTCATTGGTAATCACAGTAGTTCCTCCTTTCTTTGGTACACACTGCATAGGACTCACCCAACTACTATCTGAAATTGGGTAAATGATGCCAGCATCTAACCATTT